>CM076570.1:958281656-958567582 GCA_034641835.2 Pinus albicaulis
TGTTGGAAATATGATGCAGAGTGTTGTCCTTGATGGCAACCCACTAAATGAAGATGAAGACATGCAACTGTTGACATGTGTTGTCCTTGATGAAGTTATTCTTGATGGACTTGGTAAATGATGTAAATCTGATGTTTGTTGACAATATGATGCTGAGTGTTGTCCTTGAAAGGCAACCCACTTGATGAAGATGATGACAAATTTCTTGATGAAGTTGTGGATGAAGAAAATATGATGCTTCTACAGTGTGTACAGAAGGCAATGAAGAAAGGAATTCAGAATGTGCTCAAAATATGAGGAAAAGAGTATGTCTCTTTGTATACGCGGATTTTCCTAGGGGAAGTCGCGTATGCACGCGGAAAAGAACGTGCCAAGTCGTGTATGGGCTAAAGCGCTCAAAAAGTACAAAACCAAGGGTAACCACCATGGTATTGACCCATTGTATTGGGTAATGATCCGCCTAATTGACCCCGTCCAGGTAGTTTTGGGCTCATGGTATTGTTTTGGCCCATGGTATTGAAAAAGGGGCTCATGGTATTGAAAAAGGATAAACCTATATAAGGAGAACAAATTCATTGTGCATAACAGGAGTGTGGGTGCAAGATGTCTGAGCTTGAATGAATGCTTCTCTCTGAAGTATATCTGAATGGAAAGGGTTACACTTGAATGATAAATCTGAATGTATGATGCACCAATGATGAAGAAGGGGATCTAGATCTGAATTGCTCTTGTATTTTCTAGATCTGATTATGGAAGGCTTAGATATGTGATGAGGCGAGCATCTAGGCGAACATCTGTCTGAAGCAAAAGGGTAGATCTGAACTGAATATCTGATCTGATGAAGTATGCTGCTCTGTAATGATTGAAGATCTATACGCTACTTCACCGCGGAGGAAGCGCGTATATACGCGGCTTCGGCGAAGAGAAAGCGCGTATGCGCAATAAAATATACACTGAGGTATACGCTGATTTGTGTGGACGAAAGCGCGTATATACGCGACATCAGTGAAGTGAAAGCGCGTATGCAAACTAGGGTTTGCTGAAGCAAAGGGTATGAAATATCTGATCTGTTCTGCTATGTTTCTGCTATCTGATCTGTGTTGTTAAGTATCTGTTGGTGATGAATGTTTGTGCTTAAAAGTTTGGAAAGGGTCCAGTCTGGAAATATGATGAAATGTGGCCTGCAAGTGGTGTTCTATTGAAGTTGTTGGATCCGGTGTGAAAATTGATGAAACGTGGTCCAAGGTGGTGCTGAGGGTTGTAGCCTTCAGTCAGGGGGTCGTAGCTCCCTTCCAGGTGAGGCTGGTAAACGAGATCGGGGGGGTCGTAGCTCCCTTCCAGGAGAGGCTGGTAAACGAGTCAGGGGGTTGGAGCTCCCTTCCAGGAGAGGCTGGTAAACGAGCGCAGGTGGGTGCCTGCGTGCTGGTCAAGTCTGCACCAGCACATATGTTGTAAGATGTTTTCTCTATAATAAAATATTGAAGGCTGAGCAACTGCAACGGTGGTTTTCTCCCGATTTCGGTTTCCACCTAAAAATCCTGGTGTTCATGTGTGATGCTTTGTGTGATGGTTTATTCTGTTCTTACTACACATGTTTTACTGTTTATTGAACATCTGATGAATGAATTATGGAATAATATAAGTGAAGATTTAATGACAGATCTAAATCTCTATGTATATGCTAGTTTCATAAAGGGGATCCGCGTATATACGCTAGTTTACTGAAGGAAAGTAGCGTATGGGTTTTAAGGATTGAAAAAGTAAAAAGATTTGATTATGCAGTAAATACTGATTCACCCCCCCCTCTCAGTATTTTTCCCAACAATTGGTATCAGAGGCAGGTCCTTGTGCAGAAGCTTGATCGCTTAAAGGAGATCCGTCGCAATGGGAAGTCAAGAAGGAGTAATGTTTATAAAGCCACCTCTATTCAATGGAAGCAATCTGATATTCTGGAAGGTACATACAAAAGCATATCTGCAAAGTCTTGGTGCAGATGTATGGGCAATCGTGGAAGAAGGTTATCAATACCCGGCAAGTATTCCTACTGATGCAGCTGAAAGAAAGAAGTATGAAATCAATGCCAAAGCAGTGAATGTCTTATTGGGAAGCATGTCTGAATCAAAATTTGCTAAAGTGATGCAGCTACATTCGGCAAAAGACATATGGGACAAAATCATTCTAAGCTATGAAGGAGACACAAAGGTAAAAAGTGCAAAACTCCAAACTCTTAGAATTGAATATGAGAATTTGAAGATGCATAGTGATGAGAGTGTTGCCAGTTTCTTTCTTCGTCTGGATGATATTGTAAATTGAATGAGAAATTTGGGTGAAACCATAACTGATACTACTCTGGTGGAAAAGGTCTTAAGATCATTGACTTCAAAATTTGACTCTAAAGTTTCAGCTATTGAAGAAAGGCAAGATTTGCAAACTCTTACTATTGTTCAATTACATGGTACTCTGACTGCTTTTGAAATGAGACAAGGAGGCACTTCTCAAGTAAGAGAAGCTTCTTTTAAGGCATCTACAAAAGGAAAGGAAAAGGAAGTTGTCAAAGAATCCAGCTATATATCCGATGAAGAAGAAGCGAATTTCGTGGAAAGCTCCAACTAGGTACTGGAAGATTCAAAGGTAAGCTTCCCTTCAAATGTTTTGAGTGTGGAAAAGTTGGTCATTATGATGCTAAATGTCCTTATAGAGAAAAGCATGGTAAAGGGAAACAATTTGAGAAGAGAAAGACTTATTATGCAAAAGAAGATGATGATGAAGTGTCCAGTGAAGATGAAGAAGATTCTGACCAAGATCTGAAAGTGCTCATGGCTAAGAAGCAAAAGAAGAAGGCTACTGAAAAAGAGATGTCTCAGAAAACATGTGCAGCAAAAAATGAAGAAGATGAAACAAGTATTGATTGTTGTTCTTGTGATGCACTTTCCTATGCATGCAATTGTGAAGATAGTAAAAGTAAAGTTTTGGATCTAAAGGAAGCTATCAAGAAAATTGAAGATCAACAAAGATCATTTAATAAAAGCGAAGCTATCTACAATGAGATGATCTCTCAAATGAAAGATCAAATAGAAATGCTAAATGGACAGGTGGAAAAGTATCAAAGGTTTCATACTTATGCATCCAATCGAATTAAAGAACTAGAAGCAGAAATCAATGATCTAAATGCAGATCTCGAAAAATCAAACAAGAAGAATGAAGGACTTGAAGCTGCAGTCATCTCTCTACAAACAGATCTTGAAGCATCAAGTAAGAAGATTGAGGAACCTCTACAAACATTTGAAAAGGAAGGCCTTGAAGCAGAAATCATCTCTCTCAAAGAAGATATGGAAAAATCAAATAAGAAGAATGAAGAGCTGCAACAAACATGTGAAGGAAATGAAGATTGGTTGAAAGAAGAGATTCTAAATTTGAAGGATCAAGTAGAAGATGGAAGAAGGAAAGAAGAAAGCATGACAAAGCAATGTCAAGCCTTGGAGGTTGAGGTAAACATTCTCAAAGGTAAATTAGAAGAAAAGGTTAAAATTTTGAGGTTTCAAGATAGTACTAACACTTTGGACAAAATTCTAAGTAATCAAAGGTCTCCTGCTATCAAACTTGGTCTTGGTTTCCATGAAACTGTTAAAGGTGAATCTAGCTCACAAGGAAGTGCTAAAAATTCAGAGGATGTCAATGCAAAACCTGAAGTGTTGAAAGAAATAAAAGATCGACCAACAATCATGAATTCTCAAAGAAAGTCATTCAAGAATTTTGAATGTTTTAAATGTCATAATTATGGGCATGTTGCAGCAAATTGCAGGAGCAGATCATTTCAGCCACAAACAAACAGGTTCTACTCAGAAAGGTACTCTAGTTTCTTCGGGGGATATTGTTTCTCATGTAACATGTATGGACATAAAGCAGTTGATTGCAAAAGGAGAAAGATTAGAAATACTCATTATGATTCTTATGCTTATTTCTCTGGACACATGAGATGTTATTCTTGTAACAAGTATGGACATGTAGAAAAGGAATGCAGGTTGAACAGATCTGAGAAAGTGGACAATTTTCGGCACACAAATAGAAAGTTCAAACAAATCTGGAAAAGGATGGAGGACCGATCATAAACGTAGGAAATTTTGACCCTATTGCAGTCATCCGCTTCTGAAGCTTACTTCTCTGATTGACTGCAGGAATGATGTGGGATACATTATCAGATTTAGTAATGTATCGTCACAGGGGGAGCAATGTATGATGTCTCTCATGTTTGATTTGATTATTCTGGTTATATGTATCTCTAACAGTGCATCTGGTGTGAAGAAAAGACAGGAACAGAAGGTAAAATTGCAGAAGGAGATGAAGGTGTGAAATTTTCTATATTTCACTTTCCATACGCGGGTTCTATGAAACAAAGTCGCGTATACACGCGAGTTACAGCAGACACAGCCGCGTATGCATTGATGATAAGAGAATTTATCTGATAGCTGAAGATCTGGAGCAGAGGTCCAGGGGGAGCATCAGTCTGACTGCTAATAATTGCACTATTAGCATCTTTCTGGTTATACTCATGATGATGAAATGATACATGGGTTCTTGTGTTGAATATTAAGGATGAAGCCTGGTTGCCTTATGATGAAGAGCATTTATTGTTGAGATGAAAGTCCTATAATTCGGAGATAAGGGCAGCCCATGCAGAGATTGTTGCTGATGATGCTGATGAACGTTTTCAGGTTGCATAAGTTAAGAAGGAGCACTGGTTTAGGGGGAGCAGCAGGTTGCATACTTATGATTGCTTATTCTTTGGTTTTTGTGATACTCATGCTCAAATGATGATAACTTGGTACATGGTGTATTATGATGAGTTTTTGAGCCCTGGTTGCTAATAAGTATCTTTTGTACTCACACATGGATGAGTTGGATGTCATTTGATTCAGAAATAAATTATGCAGAGCGTGTTACTATGGTTGAGAGATATTTTGCCTACATATGGTACTTCATGTTAAATCTTAAATATCATGGTGATGTTGGACCACATGGATGATTGCTTGACACTTATGTGAAGATGTTGTTCTGGTATGGAAAGAATGTATTGATGCTGCAAAGAATCTGAAGACTTGGATACTAATGTGCTTATGCTACAACCATTGGATGATGCTTGAAGATACAACTACATTGTTTTATCTATCTGTATTCCAGGAAACTATTCAAATATCTCAGAAAGTTGTTGAACATTGTCTCTGCCTCACAAAGGATCAGTTTTGGTTAAAATGTAGAAGATGGTATTGTATACGCGGGTTTCCTGAAACACAGTCGTGTATATACGCTAGTTCATGCACAGAAAACCGCGTATGTCTGATTGCTGACATTTTTCAGTTTGGAGTCAGCTCTCTTCAGCACAGCTGCAGTGCTGTTTGGTATCTCTGATACTGTTTGGTATCTCTGGTGGTGTTCCAGTTCTCATAATTCTGTTTCTAATGTTTTGATGAAGATGCCTTGATGATTTGTTGGTGGAAGTTTTCAGGATGCACAAACTAAGGGGGAGCCTTAGTCATTTGGAAAGATTGCTTGGTTGCACAGATTCAGGGGGAGCATTAGCTTTGCTGAGTATAATGCAATGTTGGCATTATGATGGTTCTGATTTATGTTCTCTTTCTTAAGGTCTTTCTGGTGTTGGTCTTAAATGGTCATCTTTGTATTTTGATGAAAAGGTCTGGTTGAGACCCATGATGTAAAATTGTAATATTCAGTCATGTAAGGACTTTTCAAATTTGTAAACCCACTTGGTTGGGTAGCTGAGTCAATTTTTGTAAACCCACTTGGTTGGGTAGCTGAGTTGAAATGTGTACTTGAGTCTTATATGTAAATCCACTTGGTTGGATGTTTGATGTAAGTATGAGTCTTTGGTGATAGGAATTTCATAGAGTCATGTACTTCATTGACAAATATGTTTGAAGATTCAGCATGAACTCAGGGGGAGCTTGGCCACTTCAGCACATATCAGATCTGCAGAATGTTTCTTCCACATGAGGAGAAAAGGAGAAGAGTGTTGGTTTTTGATCCGCCCTTTTCCCTTGATGTCAAAGGGGGAGAGTGACATGGTGTTTGAATAAAGAGAAGATAACATGGTGTTTAAATAAAGAGAAGATAATGATGTGACATATTTGGGAGAGTGACATGGTATCTATCTGCTGTGGTAACCAAACACCATTGTGGTTGCCATCAAGTCCAAAGGGGGAGATTGTTGGAAATATGATGCAGAGTGTTGTCCTTGATGGAAACCCACTAAATGAAGATGAAGACATGCAACTGTTGACATGTGTTGTCCTTGATGAAGTTATTCTTGATGGACTTGGTAAATGATGTAAATCTGATGTTTGTTGACAATATGATGCTGAGTGTTGTCCTTGAAAGGCAACCCACTTGATGAAGATGATGACAACTTTCTTGATGAAGTTGTGCTTGAGAGAATATGTTCCTGATGAAGAAAATATGATGCTTCTACAGTGTGTACAGAAGGCAATGAAGAAAGGAATTCAGAATGTTCTCAAATATGAGGAAAAGAGTATGTCTCTTTGTATATGCGGATTTGCCTAGGGGAAGTCGTGTATGCACGTGGAAAAGAACGTGCCAAGTCACGTATGGGCTAAAGCGCTCAAAAAGTGAAAAACCAAGGGTAACCACCATGGTATTGACCCATTGTATTGGGTAATGATCCGCCTAATTGACCCCGTCCAGGTAGTTTTGGGCTCATGGTATTGTTTTGGCCCATGGTATTGAGAAAGGGGCTCATGGTATTGAAAAGGATAAACCTATATAAGGAGAAGAAATTCATTATGCAAATTATGAGTGTGAGAGCAAGATGTCTGAGCTTGAATGAATACTTCTCTCTGAAGTATATCTGAATGGAAAGGGTTACACTTGAATGATAAATCTGAATGTATGATGCACCAATGATGAAGAAGTGGATCTAGATCTGAATTGCTCTTGTATTTGCTAGATCTGATTATGGAAGGCTTAGATCTGTGATGAGGCGAGCATCTAGGCGAACATTTGTCTGAAGCAAAAGGGTAGATCTGAACTGAATATCTGATCTGATGAAGTATGCTGCTCTGTAATGATTGAAGATCTATACGCTACTTCGCCGCGGAGGAAGCGCGTATATACGCGGCTTCAGCGAAGAGAAAGCGCTTATGCGCAATAAAATATACACTGAGGTATACACTGGTTTGTGTGGACGGAAGCGCGTATATACGCGACATCAGTGAAGTAAAAGCGCGTATGCAAACTAGGGTTTGCTGAAGCAAAGGGTATGAAATATCTGATCTGTTCTGCTATGTTTCTGCTATCTGATCTGTGTTGTTAAGTATCTTTTGGTGATGAATGTTTGTGCTTAAAAGTATGGAAAGGGTTCAGTTTGGAAATATGATGAAACTTGGTCTACAAGTGTTGTTCTATTGAAGTTGTTGGATCCAGTGTGAAAATTGATGAATGTATCTAGTTGCAGCTAGTGTCGTAGCCTTCTTACTGTGTGGGCTTAGGCTCCCTACCAGTGAGGTCAAATGATTCCTTCGTAGCTCCCTTCGTTATAGGTCAAACAATGGGAAGGAGGCTCCCTTCCAGAGAGAATGCAACGAGCCAGTGGGTGCCCTCGCGGCCGGCTGTCTGCACCAGCACATATGTTGTAAGATGTTTTCTCTATAATAAAATATTGAAGGCTGAGCAACTGCAGCGGTGGTTTTCCCCGATTTGGGTTTCCACCTAAAAATCCTGGTGTTCGTGTGTGATGCTTTGTGTGATGGTTTATTCTGTTCTTACTGCACATGTTTACTGTTTATTGAACATCTGATGAATGAATAATGGAATAATATAAGTGAAGATTTAATGACAGATCTAGATCTCTGTGTATACGCTAGTTTCATAAAGGGGATCCGCGTATATACGCTAGTTTACTGAAGGAAAGTAGCGTATGGGTTTTAAGGATTGAAAAAGTAAAAAGATTTGATTATGCAGTAAATACTGATTCACCGCCCCCTCTCAGTATTTTTCCCAACACCCTTTCCTTGGAAACTTTGGCCATCTCAACCCTTAAACCAATATTGGCAACAAGGTTGGAAAAAAACTTATGGAAGAAATCCAAATATCCTCAATATCCTCCATACCCAACTCCATGTTGTCCCTACCATCCACCTCTGCCATAACCACAACCTCTACCACATCCATCATTTCCAAACCCACACAAGGAAGTAGATAAAACCACTTACAAGGTTGAGGTACAACACTTGCAAACATATCCTCTCGATATAAATGGTATTCATCTTAGAATAGGAAAGGTATTGCAAAAAAATATTCTATTGATTTCATTGAAGGAAAATATCCAAAAGAAGAAGATTCAAATGAGGAGACCAAATGATCATGGGCTGCAGTCAATGGGGATAAGATAGCAGAATTAGAGATTGAGGAAGTTTCATCATGTTCACCATCAGATCTTCTATGTTTTGAAGAGAATAATCAACAAAACGAAGAAGATATGAATTTCATGGAAGAAGACATACAAGATGATCCAAATCAGCAAGGGGACCAGGGGCATCAAAACTATATTGAAATATGGTTCCAGACAATAATTAAGTTGCAGCAACACACTCTTCTTCAACAATTCTTGATCTCATCTCAGTCAAAGAAGTTGGCCTCTCACATTTAGGTACATTTCGAAGAATATACCTCGATCGTACACGTGATTTTATCTATCATTTTGTTGTGCACATGGAACCATTTGAAGTATTCTTATAAATTTTTTTTTTTCATGTAGAGTAGGATAAAAAAAAGAAATAAAAAATGGAAAAAGAGAAAAAATAAGAGGAAAAGAATAGGGTTTAGAGGTTTAGGGTTTAGAGGGTTAAATGGGTTAGGGGTTTAAATGGGTTAAGGGTTTAAATGGGTTAAGGGTTTAGAGGTTTAGGGTTTAGGGGGTTAAATGGGTTAGGGGTTGGGAATTAAGGGATTAAGGAATATAGGGTTGTCAGAAAACATATTTACAACACACCCTATATATTTAAAATAAGCCGTCGCTATTGCGATGCTAGTTGAACAAGTCAACTTTCACTTTTTCAGAGGGAAAGTGACCGGTATTTTCATATACGTTGATATACCGATGCACATAACATGGACGTCGCTATTGGGACACCCTAGCTGTGTGCGTCGTAATAGCGACTCTTTTTCATAATGTCGAAAGAGCGAGAACATCTCCATCAACGTTGTAAGAGCGACACCGCGTGGTGGGATTAAAAAAATTGAGAAAAATTGGGGAACTTTCTCACAATATGTAAAAATTGTCAGAACTAAAGTGTCATAAAATTGACCATATGTACTAGTGTATGCTAGTGGATATTTAATCCAAGTAACATTGGTTGCACTGTTTGTTAAGTCATAGTTGACACTCTATAGTACGATTTTCTCATCGATTTCACTTTCTCCCTCTATCAATGAGATTGGAAGTACACCAAGTATAGGACCTCTCGTTCCATGTGAGATCTCCCTTTAGACTATGACAATGATTTAACAAAATAGGTTTTGTGAAAAATAACCCACACACAAATTTACAAAAACATAAATAGGGTACATATAATGGAAATTATATATTATGAATTCTTAGAGCCAGTAAAATATGAAAAAACTACATATATTGCCTCTCAAGGCCTGAGAGCCTTTCGACCTAATATTACATTCTCCTAAATGCTCTTCTATGACATCCGTATAAAGCTTCTAAACATAAATAAAGTCATAACAAACTCTATCAAATTAAATAGCGTTCGCCAACTAATCACCTTGTAGAGTATTACAAATGAATTAAACATAAGAGGAAAACATGTCCTCTCTCCTTGGTCGCCACATTGCTTCTTCTGGAAGCACTCACAATCAATTCAATTGGGGTGATTCATTGAGCCTCCATCAAACTCACTTGTAGGATATCTCATTACTTCATCTTGTCTATTAACAACCTCATCCTTCTTTTCCTCATATATCCCTAATATTTCCTCACGCTGAATGGTGAATGGCAACTGAGTCCCCACTGACACCCCATTGGCTGTCCTCCTCTCACAGGAAATTTTTGTAAACTCAGTTCACCTCGTCTGGAACCTCTCGAACTTCCTCTTCTCACTTGTTCATTACAAACTTTCTCACCTCTCCTCAATAATTCTACCAACAATCGCATTTCTGGATTTTCTCCTATAAGAAATCTTTGTCTGCTTATTTCACTTTGATAAATTGATGAATTATGATTCTAGGGTTATCAATTTCATCCGCGGATGGCTTCAAATCCAAAAAATTGTGGGTTATGGGCCTATGTTTTCTTTCTTCATCTATTATTGTGCAACAATGAACTCATATACCTCCAAAACCCCAACTCCATATGCATAAACCATCATCCTCTTATCTAGCCTCACTTGTTCTTCGATGTGCCTTGCATCCTTCAAATCGATTTGGTGGTCTCAACAAACAAAGCCATCATGCTTCCTTTCATGATGTTAAAGGTCACGTTTAGATAGATTCCAGAGCTCAAGGATCGACCTTTCTCTCTTCTTTTTTCTTGTCTCGATGAGTGCAGAGACCGGCCACCTGACTAAGCCCTGTTCTAGTCGAAGGTCGGGCTAGTCGACTTCCTTTTTAAATTTACACTATTACGTTGCAGCTAACCATTTCAAGATGCAACTCCGATCTGTAGTGCCATTTGTTTATTGATTTCACTTTCTCCCTCTATTGACAGGATTGGAAGCACACCAAATATAGGACCTATGGGTCTAGCTGAGATCTCTGTTTAAAACTGAAAATAACGTAATAGATGCTTAACTGAAAATAGTGTAATAGATGTTTAAACTGAAAATAGTGTAACGCACACATTGAATAACTCATTGATGGCAATGCACTACATTACATTAGTACTAGTGTATCATTAAAAAATGCATTACCTGCTGCTATACTCAGTCACTTGTTGCGCTCCACACAAGATAAGCACTGGATGCACTCGAAGATTTCCACCGCACCGCAATGTTGCTTACCACTTCCTTCCAACTTACAACCATTCATAGATACATTTAGATTCCTAGGATCCTTTTCTATTCTTTTCATTGAATAAACATTATATTAAATTCAATCCAGTGCAACCTTTAGTTTGTTAGACGTTAAATGGAAATTAAATAGAAAAACACAAATTAGTGTTTAAACATATAAGAAAATATATTTCTTTGACTTGAAGAAGGAAATAAAATTCAAAATTATATGTCATAAATTATAAAATATCTTGAATTGAGCACAATCATGTTACATATCAGATATAGCTCCTGGCATCACCCATCCTTGCTTGTAAGTTAACATTTTTTTAGTTTCCAACCATCTCCCATCACCAGGATGTAGATTGTGAAAATATCTACTTCAAGTGTTATTTATATTATGAGAATGGTCATTTTCAGAAATATTTTCGTATCAATCAAAAAGATCACCTTGAGCTTAACGTATACTCTAGTCAGAATAAGACCACCAATATCGAGGTCATGTTCTCACCTCTTGAATGTGGCTACTTAGCAAAATTCAGATTCAGAGGCTCCCTCCAAAACCAAAAAAAATTGTAAAAGGCCCAATAACCCATCGGTAATGACATAATTCACCAAAATAAATATGCAAGACATATGATAGGGTTATGAATTGATCCACTACATTGATACACAATTAGATCCAATTATGTTGATAAAAGGCTTATCAAGCAAGGAAATAAATTTTATAGTCAAAATGATGGGAAACCCCTCAGATCGAGTACTACTGGAGCTTCCAGTAGAAAATTACATGTGCACCATCTAATAGAAAATTAAAATTTTATTCATGTTTTTCCCCTTCTAGCAAGTTTGAATATAGTGATGATATTGTCAAAGGTTCTCTAAAAATATATCCCCATGTCACTTTTCTAAACAAGAAAGGGAAGGCAAAGAAATCTGAAAGAATTAATATTCTACCAAGGGTCCCATGTTCAGAAAGGGAAGACAAAAATCTGAGTGCATTAAAGTTCTATGAAGGCACCTAGGTTCAAATCCTAGTAGGCATAGAACCTGAAACATTGAGCTCTTGGTGGAGTTTGGCCATGTTTCAAATTCAGAATTCATTCAAAAAAAAAATTAGGAGGCATGGAGTGATAAAAATACAATATACCTACAAAGTCTCAGGGTAGGAGGGAGAAAACTTTAAAATGTGTTCATAAGTATTACAATCTTTCTTCATGTCTCTAAGATAATAATATGTTTGTGCCTTTAGTTATTTCCACTCTATCTCACATGGTTCCACTAAATTCATTTTGTCAAGGATTTCCAGAACGCCCTATACATTGCACTTCATCATCCTAGTATGAAAAATAATCTTGAAAGAGTTCATGTAGTTAGGATGCATTTTTAGATATTCAACAACTGCAACTTCCCCTCCAACATATCCCCTTCTCCTGCTCCTTCCATTAGTTGTGTGGTGGGAGTGGGAATGGTAAAATCATTTAGCTTTGTATCAACTCTATCAGTAGCAGTAATGGCTGGAAGAGAAGGACAACAAGGCACCCCTCCACAGGGAAATTCAAGGCTACATAGCCTTGAGCAGAAAGCATTGAAAATAACAAGAAAACCTGTCAACGAGAATAGGGTGGAAACCTCTCAAATCCTTTTCTTTGCTTATATGTGCCTAAGTCTGACCAGTCTATAAAACTGGGTGTCACGGAGCTTGCTAATCTATTATTGTTAAATACCAAAAAATTATTTCAGTTTTGTTTCGAATGCAATTCTTTTGTAGGCCTTGTACAACCCCTCCATCTTGGAAAACTAGTTTTAGGGTTCAATCTCGGTGGATCCCTGACACTACTTCTACACCACCACACCTACTTCAAATTTTATGTGGTATGTATTTAAACTTTCAAGTTGACAATGTGGTTGTAATTAATCCCGCCTCCACTTTTTAATGGGTGAAGCGAACAAAGTTCCTTCTCAAGTTAAATGGTCCAAAAGACTTGGAATATCAGAATAACCACTAAGGGTACAAATATTATATTAAAAGTATGATGAATGAATTGATTAATGTTACAAATGATGCCTACTTATATACCTAGGCAGATGCCTGTTCATGAAAGGCCATGTCTCATCAGACATGCTCTTTCAACCTAATTACTAATTAACTAATTAATCACTATTTATATTATTTTATTCATTACATTGCCTTCGTCCTCAAAAGGCTTTGTCCTCAAAGCTTGTTGATGAAAGGCTTTGATTTCTTTTCCTGCTACGAACATCTTCTCGTCTCGGGGCAGTCATCCTTGTTGATACAAGTTGATATGATCCTCTAAGTGACAAACAAATTGTTGCACTGAGAATGGATCATACCATCCTAAATAAATATTTCATGGAATCTTACGGCGACTTGAAACTTGTGAAACTTGATCGAGTTGTCTACTCCCGTGATTTGGATGTCGATAGGGAGATTTTTTTATTTGACTTTCCCTTATTAGGTGTGTGGCAACTTTTTGATTTTCTTCTGCCAATCATGTTGTTGGGTTGGCTTCAAAACCTTCATATGAGACGTTCATCATCTGAACTACAACATCTAAGTTTGTATCTTCTGCAACTTGCTTGTCTTATTCTTGAGTTGTGACATTTACTGGATCAATGTTCATTTTTCCTTCAACTTGAACTTGTACATTTGAAGGTTTCGATGCTTCTTTTCGACAAGAACACTGTTACCGATGAAATAGATAACTTGACCTCAAAACGGGAACTCTAGCCCAAAAAGACTCAAAAAACATGAAAAAACACCCCAAAAACAAAAAAAAATGTATTCCAGAACACACTTGGTTTTTTTTTTAAGGTCAAATTTCAACATTCTAAAAAATGATGCTAAAAACAAAATTGTTTCTTGAAAAAAGGATTGAAAAAACACCCTCAAAACAAAATCAGTTAATCCTGGAAGAACAAAAAAAAATTTGTGTCATATTTTTGACATTTTTAAAAATAGAAATAACATTTTTTAATTTTTAAAATTCAAACATTAAAAAAAACCTAAAATTTAAGAAAAAAATAAATTTAAAAATAAAAACATTTTAAAGCTTAAAATTTAAAAATATATAGGAATAAAAAATAAAAATAAAAACAAAATAAAAATAAAAATTCAAACATATAATAAAAAATAAAAAATAAAAAATAAAAACCAAAAATTAAAGAAAAAAAAATTAAAAATTAAAAACATAAAATAAAATTAAAGATTAAAATATCAAAATATATAGAAATTAAAAAATATATATATATATATATTAAATTTAAAAAAAAAAACAACTTAAAAAACGAAAGAAATTATAAAAAATTAAATTTAAAAAAGAAAAAGAAAATGTTTATTAAATTAAAGAAATAATAATAATTAAATTTTAAAATAAAAAATTAAATTTAAAGAAATATATTAAAATTTAATAAATTTAAAACTTTAAAATAAAAAATTTAAATAAAAAACATTATTTAAATAAAAAACAAATTTTAAATATAAAGGAAAAAAAAACATTGTTAAAATAAAAAGTTAAAAAACTTTAAAAATCAATTAAAAATGAAAAATTGAAAAAAATAAATTAAATAAAAAAATTATTAATTTGAAAATATTAAGTTTAATTAAAAAACAAATCTAATTTTAAATACACAATTTTAATTGAAAAAAAAAAAGTATAAAAATTTTATGTAATTAAAAAAATAATAATAAAAAATAAAAAATAAAAAAATAAAAAATATTAAATTCAAATAAATAAAATAAAATAAAAAACTATTAAATTTTAAAAAATTAAATGAAAAAACTAAACATAAAATTTAATAATAAAAAAAAAATATGAAAAACTTAAAAAAAAAATCAATTAAATTAAAAAAAAATAAAAAATACAAAATTTAATAAAAATTATTAACAAAATTTAGAAAAAAAAAATTAAAACAAAAAAAATGAATAAAATTTAAAAAAAACAAAAAACAAAAAACAAAAATTAAAACAAATTAAATTTCAAATATAAAAATTAAATTAAAAAAAAGGTTAATTTTAAATATTTTGAACTTAAAAAAAAATCAAATTAAAAAAATAATATTAAAAATTAAAAAAAGAATTAAAAAAAAAAAAAAGAATTTTTTGATCGTGGTGATGCCACCAATCGGCCTCCCGCCCAAGTGGCAGTGGAGGCCGATTCTCGGAATCGCCCTCCTGCGGGTGATTCCGGGAATCGCCCTCCCGTAGTGGGAGGCCGATTCCCAGAATCGGCCTCTCGCGGCGGGAGGCCGATTCCCAGAATCACCCTCCCACCGCGAGAGGCCGATTACGGTGGGATGAATGAACCTAAGGTGTCCATCCATGGTGAACCTAAGGATTAAGGATGAATGAACCTAAGGTTTCCATCCATGGTGAACCCAACACAATGTCACTATTGTTAAAAGGTAATTTTTTCATGGTAAATTGGGAGATAAAAGTATAATCCCCAATATTAAGTTGTATACTTTTTATATCGTACTTTTTTTTGTCAAAAATGTCTAAATTTTCAATTATATTTGACTCAGGAATCATCAATTGGTTTGAAATTTTAGGGTTTATGTAATTTTTATCTTTAGCGGGTGATATAGCAATAGTGACATCTTTTCCAATGGCAGTTCCTTCAATTTTAAATAGCACTTTAGTGTCGATGGGTACGATTTCTAAAAACCACTTATGTTTCATTTCTAACTTAGACATTGGTTTGTTTCTTTGTTAATATTTCTTAGGTTTTTAACTTTTTTAAGTCACCCTATTTTTATTTCAAACATTTTCCTTTCTTATTCCTTTTTAAACTTTTAATATTGTTTTCTTTTAATACTATAAGGTATTATTTTTATAATACCTCTTTTTAAAAAAATATTAATTACTCCCATTTGATATATATATATATATAACACACTTAATAATTTTTTTCTTCTTTGTAACCTTAATTACTTCCTTGATTTTTAATTATACTTATCTTATTTAACTTTTGACTTCTCAATAGTCAAGTTCCTTATTCCAATAGTTAATTGGAATAATTAATTTACTTTTTCTACTAAATAACCTTACAATAATATTTTGAATTATCTTTTTTTCTGAAGGGAGAGTACTTTTTACTTTCTTCACACTTTTATAAAGTACTTTTATCACTTATAACCTTAACACAAAGATTTCAATGAATCGTCATGCCATTTTTTACTTCCTGGCATTTTTTACTTAATTGGAACTTTCCTGTCAATGTTTTTATTTTTATTTTTATCTTCCCTGTGTATGATCGACGGATTGACAAATTTTGTAGATTGAATTAGAATCATACGTGGCTTGTTGTAATTTTGCAGCAACTTGTGACTAAACACCTTCTGGTGTCTAGCAGTCGAAGGCGGGGGCCGCAATTGTAACTATGTAATCGGTGGTAGTCCAGCTATGATAATGCCACATTTTATGGGCAGTGGTAGAAGACTACATCGGCGACATCATGCAGGGGGGGTTGATTGGTGGCAAAAAATGGGAGCAGTAGCTATTTTTGGTGGTGATGGTAAACATTGGTGGCACCATGAGCTGCAATGACTGGTCAACGAGCGGCTGGAACGATTCTTGCTTTGGTTGGCGACGATAAGACGGGGATGCAGTAGCAGGAATGCCAACCCTTAGCCAAGGCTGGTCAGCAACGGCTCGGAAGACAGACCTTTATCTTGCCAATAATAAATATACCACTTGCAAGCTTATATATTTGATATTGTCCTTTTCCTAAGAATAAAGGCATCTGATCCTAAAATTTATGTTTTCTCTTTCCCTTTATCTGAGATGTATCAGCAAAATTACGCCTTCTAAATAGATTATTGACAGGGATAATATTTAAAAATTAACCAGCTAATAATGTATAAATCAACTCTTGGAAAAAAATTTAAACGACAGTGCCCGGTGTGTGGAACTTGATAACGGTGGTCGTGGAGTCGGGGTGGAGCCAATGGCCTCTGATGAACTCAGCAGTAGCGGAGAAACTCCAAAGGTTTAGCGAAATGCTTCAATGGAAAAAATGTTTAAAATTTGACAGTCAAGGACCTGGATCGAAGGGCGTGGCCCTGTGCAGCGTGAGCGACCAGAAGATCGACTCGATCTAATACCAAATGAAGTGAACATCCTAGGATTATTTTTTTTTCAAAATAAATTTTCCATTTCTACAATTAGTTTAGGCTTTGATTTCATAACATTCACTACATTACATCATATCAACGAAAGAAGCACATGTGGAAAATCCACGTAGATTCAAACTGATACTTGTAATATGATAAAACAAAATACTTCAATCTACTCTACAAATTGTAGAAACCAATTGCGATCGCATAATCACATGACTAAGAAAGAGAAATAATTTCAATCACACAACACTAATATTTATTTGGGGAAAGCCTCAGCTAAAAACCACTCTATCCGTATATTGCATTAGCCAAAGAATATGAAAGCTTGGTTCAATACTTAACCAATTTCTTGGCCTCAAGAATCCCTGTTTCCTTGCACATTTTCTTGGGTAATTAGGCCCCTATTAAGAATGAAATTTCCCAATAATGATTGTGCAGTACATAAAGGATCTTCCTATGACTCCATGCACCACCTATATAATTTTCTGATTATAGAACTAATAGTACACTTCCCTTTAACTGCAATCTCAACTAGGTATTCCTCAAAACAGAAATGCATGAGTTATTTTTGAGTGAATTATTAGTTATCTAATTGATGACTGCATGTGAATTAAATATAATTTAATTCACTTGACCTCTCACTAGTTCCTCCATCAATTAGAACTAGTTAAAGTGATGTTAACTCAAATAAATTAAGTTAATTAATTATAAGTCAAAATAAAATCAACTAGGGATCCTAAATGGTAGGAGACACTCTACATGCCTATAGTTTGACCCTCAACTCGAATTAACCATACTAACTAAGTCTTCCTGACTTAGTTAACTCGTACAAGTTGTCATGTGATGTGGAATTACAGTTTACTTCTGATTTAATTAAGGGAAAATGAAATTAGAAGCCTCTTCTTGTTGCCATTCTCAACACTCCCTCTCAACAGGAGAGGGATTTTATGCTACCCCAATCTTGCCTCTTGGAACTATCATTGATTTCATCCTTATTCTTATACTAGAAGGAAATCTAGTGACTATTATATTTCCTTAAAAAAATTGCATATGTGAAATATTAATAAAAACATTAGAGCACTAACCTGGGTTAGCTGGGGTTAAGGGTTAATGGGGTTAGGGTTTAGGGGGTTAAATGGGCTAGTTTTTTAGGGGTTTAGGGAGTTAAATGGGTTACGGGTCGGGAATTAGGGTTTGAGGGTTAGGGTTTAAGGGTTTAGAGGTTTAGGGTTTAGGGGGTTAAATGGGTTAGGGGTTTAAATGGGTTAAGGGTTTAAATGGATTAGGGGTTTAAATGGGTTAAGGGTTTATAGGTTTAGGGTTTATGGGTTAAATGGGTTAGGGGTTGGGAATTAAGGGATTAAGGAATATAGGGTTGTCGGAAAATTGACCATATGTACCAGTGTATGCTAGTGGATATTTAATCCAGGTAACATTGGTTGCACTGTTTGTTAAGTCATCGCCTACACTCTGTAGTACGATTTTCTCGTCGATTTCACTTTCTCCCTCTATCGACGAGATTGGAAGTACACCAAGTATAGGACCTCTCGGTCCATGTGAGATCTCCCTTTAGACTATGACAATGATTTAACAAAATAGGTTTTGTGAAAAATAACCCACACACAAATTTACAAAAACATAAATAGGGTACATATAATGGAAATTATATATTATGAATTCTTAGAGCCGGTAAAATATGAAAAAACTACATATATTACCTCTCAAGGCCTGAGAGCCTTTCGAGCTAATCTTACATTATACTAAACGCTCTTCTATGACACCCATAGAAAGCTTCTAAACATAAATAAAATCCTAACAAACTCTAACAAATTAAATATCATTCTTGCCAACTAATCACCTTGTAGAGTATTACAAATGAATTAAACATAAGAGGAAAACATGTCCTCTCTCCTTTGTCGCCACATTGCTTCTTCTGGAAGCACTCACAATCAATTCAATTGGGGTGATTCGATGCTCCTCCATGAAAATCACTTGTAGGAGATCTCATTACTTCATCTTGTCCATTCACAACCTCATTCTTATTTGCTGCATATATCCCTAATATTTCCTCATGCTCAATGGTGAATGGCAACTGAGTCTCCACTGACAACTCATTGGCTCTCCTCCTCTCGTAGGAAATTTTTGGCATCTCAGTTCACCTCATCTGGAACATCTCGACCTTCCTCTGCTTGCTTGGTCATTACACACTTTCTCACCTCTCCTCGATAATTCTACCAACATTCACATTTCTGGATTGTTCTCCTGTAAGAAATATTTGTCTGCTTATTTTGCTTTGATAACTTGATGAATTATGATTCTAGGGTCTACCAATTTCATCCTCGTATGGATTCAAATCCAAAAAATTATGGGTTATGGGCCTATGTTTTCTTTCTTCATCTATTATTTTGCAACAATGAACTCATATACCTCCAAAACACCAAATCCATATGCATAAACCATCATCCTCTTATCTAGCCTCACTCGTTCTTTGATGTGCCTTACATCCTTCAAATCGGCGGTCTCAATAAAAAACACCATCATGCTTCCTTTCATGACGTTAAAGGTCAGGTTTAGATAGATTTTAGAGCTCGAGGATTGATCTTTCTCTTTTCTTTGTGCTTCTCTCGATGAGTGCAGGGCCCGACCACCTGACTGAGCCCCACCCTAGTCGAAGGTAGTGCTAGTCGACTTCCTTTTGAAATTTACACTATTACGTTGCAGCTAACCATTTCAAGATGCAACTCCGCTCTACAATGCCATTTTTTTTATTGATTTCAATTTCTCCCTCTATTGAAAGGATTGGAAGCACACCAAGTACAGGACCTATGTGTCTAGCTGAGATTTCTATTTAGATTTTGATAGGAATTTAACGAAACAGGTTTTGTTCAAAATAACCCATGTGAAAATTTTAAAATTCACACACAAGATGCATATAATGGAAATTATACATTACAAGTTCTTAGAGCCTAAAATATGACAAAAGTACATATATGGCTTCTGAGGGCCTGAGATCCTTTCAATTTGATCTTACATTCTTTTGGCCGCTCTTGTCTGGCACCTGCATGTGACTTATAAATAAAAATAAAATCCTATCAAACTCTTACAGAAAATATTGTCCCTTCCAACTAATCACCTTCTAGAGGCTTACAAATTATTAAAAATAAGAGGAAATGTGTCCTCTCTCCTTGGCTCCCACACTGCTTCTTTTGGAAGCACCCATAATCAATTCGGTTGGGGTGGTGGTTTGATGCTTCTGCATCACACTCTATTGATATGAACATTTCCACGAGAACGAATAGTCAATGCTTACATGCCTTGCTCTACAATTTTCCAAGTAAATAATGGCCTACATGGCTTGTGTATTGTTACCTGGTTATTATATTTATTTTTCTAATAAAAATTAATAAATATAAAAAATAAAAATAAAATTAATAAGAATAAAGAAATAATAGTATATTTTGTACTTAAATTTTACACGTGATATAAATTCTCTTAACATAATAAAAATCATCTTAACATATGATAAACTTTTAAACATGATATAAATTTTCATAACACAATAAAAATCATCTTAACATGTGAGTAATGTTAATAATATAATTTATATTAATTAAAAAAACATATTTAATAATTAATAAATATAAAAATTAAAATTAAATAAGAATAAAGAAATAGTACTATATTTTGTATTTAACTTTTAAACCTCATATAAATTCTCTTAACATAATAAAAACCATCTTAACATGTGAGTAATATAATTAATATAAATTATATTAATTAAAAAACAATTTTTATAATTTAATACTGGTAGTTTTGGAAAGAGAAACCATAAAGTACCCTTGAGCTTTAGGGGATCAACATATAACATACAAAGTGTATGGCATCACCTTAACATCGAGTGGTTCAGCCTAATGAGCATTTTTTATCTTTTGAGTGCCTAGGCAAATCAGACGTGTAACTCTTGAGAGAACTTTAAACTAATTATTTATTGAATAAAGAGGTAACAATTTTGTTCACCAGTTGAAATTTTTGTTGGAATTAGATTCTTGGGTTCTTGCCTTGATCCTTCCATTTTTCTCATTGAATAAAATATTAAATTCAATCCAACGCAACTTTCTTCTTTTAGTTTGTCAGTATTTTCATTAAAAGGACATTAAATTCAATCAGGGCGACCCAATTTCATGTGACCAGTGCACACATTTCAAGTGGTCGATTTCATTTTTAACATTTATTTTAGCTTCAACCAAAATGGATAATTATTACGCCGAAGGCTTTTTTTAAGCGAGCGATACTCTTTGAGCTTTTGTCGTCTTTCCATGGCCATTGGAAGCTTGCCACCTGTCATCTATCATTCGTACACTTGCACATTAATTCTTCCATTCCATTTGTCCATTGTGGTCGGCATGCATACTCGGGTCAATTGGCGGAGCTAGGCGTGAGTTTCAAATCGCTCGACATTTAAGCTTCAGTTGAAGCATGCTTTTTTTAGCAAAATATCAGCCTCTGCTGCAGTTGGAGGATATTTAATTGCAGGATTATCGATTTGAAGGATTTAAGCTCTATAATGGTGAAATTAGAAGTTGCAAAGTCTACGCTTTAAATTTATAGGGAATCGAGCCCGCGATAGCTCTGGTATGAGAGGAGATGAAGGCAGATAAATGGCTAGATTATGTCGCATTTTAGCTCTCCCCCATGAATACAAGGTGAATTTGAAAGTTCTATTAAATATTCATGTAAATTATCTCTTTTATGAAGGTTTTACTGTTTTATTCGGGATTTGGGGCGTAAGTGTTGAAATTGAGATGAGATAGATGTATTTATTCATGAAAAGCTTAAGGGTTGGATTCAACGGTGATATTTTTATGCCTTAGAATAGCTTTAGAGATTTTCTATTTTTGGAATGAGATGAATCCACGCTGAGGTTCGAACTTATGATTGCAGGTGCGAATTGTTCGTTTCTAGTGGTGGTAAAACAAATAATCTTGCGTTGGGGCTTCTAATTAGCTCTACCTCTGCGTAAAATACTTTCCAAAAAATTCATAT
This sequence comes from Pinus albicaulis, assembly GCA_034641835.2. Lineage (NCBI taxonomy): Eukaryota > Viridiplantae > Streptophyta > Pinopsida > Pinales > Pinaceae > Pinus > Pinus albicaulis. The sequence goes on from CM076570.1 coordinate 958,303,868, forward strand.
TGTGATGCATCAAACTGATCAATAAGGGCATGCTCCTTCTACTGTGCCTCCATCTTTATGTTCTCTTCACGATTAGATTTAGTGCACTTTTAAAGACATTTGAAGTTTATTCATTTTGATTATTTTCACTTTATAATAGTAATCATGATCTGGTAATCCAATAACTGCCACTAAACGTTTCTAAACCTATACTTAAGGATTTAAATCCTTACAATCCCAATCTAACATCTTCTTACCAAATATGCCCTAAATAAATCTCAAAGTCTTGGATCCCATCAAATACAAAAATACTAAACCACAAGAGACTTCAAAGCTGCACCAAATAGCTTAAACCTTTACAAACAAGAAAATCTATCTTATGGAAATATAATACAAAATTATACAACAGACTACACAGTGAAAAACATGAATATTCCCACACAATACCACAAAGGAGCTTTCGGGAAGAATATTTTCCCTGTAAGCTACACTAAAACAAAAAATCTTCATAATCTTCGGTCATGCATAGCTCTTCACATCAATCCAACACCTAAAACTCTCTCCGATTTGAATCTTGGAGCTATGGCTTCAAGTAGCAGTGGGGTAGAACTAAAGAAATAACAGGGTGTGCCAGGGAATGCTTAGAAGTAGGATATTTCGAATCTCAAGTTCCAGAAAGATATTTAAGTCAAAGGCCTCAAGAGTTTAAATACTTCCAACAATAAGTTGACAAGATAGAGACACATCAAATATGGGGTCTAGACAAAAAAATACTAAGATAGGCCAGACACTACTGCAAACGCAACAAATGTAACATGTAGCTTAGATTAAAGACATAGAAATCAAAAAATCTCAATTAATTCGATTCGAAGTCATTAAAATATGGGGTTTTGTCAAGGCAAATGCAATCAGAAAATAGAAAAAAAAATCAACTTAGTCATTTCTCCTCATTCATTTTATAAATACCTGATTGCAGGCTGTCAACGAAGGTGAGCAGCATCTTACTTCCCCCATAGAGGCCAATCTGGCGTGCATCTCCACATCTATGGAATTTACCAACTATCTCAAATGATACAAAGGAGTAGAGCATCCCTCCTCGAAATCTTGTGGAATGGCCACCACACGGTTTACGGTTTAGGGGGTTAAAAGGGTTAGGGGTTTAGGGGGTTAAATGAATGATATATTTTAAAATAAATCATAAACTTGTTCAAGGCACATTATATTATAATAAGTATTATTGTATTTTAATTATTTTTTAATTATTAATTTAATATTTTGTAATATTAGTTTTTTATTTATCATCCACGGTAAAATTATTTTTAATTAATATTATTGGTCAACACATTAATTAAATGAATCATACATTGGTGAGGCATTTCAATTAATTCATTTATGTAATAAAGAGGGGAGCATTTTTTATCTTTTGAGTACCTAGGGAGAGACGTGTAGCTCTTAAGAAAACTTTAAACTATTTATTTACGGAATAAAGAGGTAAGAACAATTTTGTTAGAATTAAACAATAAATTTTTGGTGTGTTTAAATTGTTTTTATTTTACTTGGAAATGGATTCAACACCATAAAAAAGTTTACTTAGTCACACCCAAAATATTGATCCAAAAACTTCACAACCATAACAATTTAAAAAAAATTATGCAGAATTTTCATTCTAGAATTTCCTTAGTTTTACAAGCGAAATTGTGGGCTCACTAGACTAAGGCGTTATTCCCTATTTTTACAAGAGAAATTGTAGGCTCAGGGCATTATTTTGGACAGAATCAGTCCAGCGGCCAGCAGGGCTTTATTTTGGACTTCAGTCCACCAGCATATATGTGCCAACCGAGTCAAAGAGAGCTTGACTCGTTCCGAAGAATCCCACAATCTTGCCATCCACTAGAGTCTCAAAATGAGTTCCTTCCTATGGCCCACATGGTCCGAGTGTCCCTTTATTGGTGTGAAAAGTCAAAGATTTCACCACAAAGTAGCGTTTGTCGGAGTTATTGGGGAGGAGGGCCGAACTCATATATTCACTCATTTTAGTGATGTATTCGCCTGGATAATCCACAATAAATGACATCCATATCCACATCCCCCAGATACCCTCAAGCCAAAGAAAACCAGAATTTTGTATGACTTGCAATGCAATTCATCTAGTTGTGACTTGCTTACCTCTTTTGTGTGGCTGACGTCTCCTTCGTGTATAAGCCCTTCGAAGTCTTTCATACTAACAGTTGGATCGTGGCTTTCCAAAGCATAAGTCAATTGCAGCGAGGTTAATGTCTCATTAGCTATAGTCACGGTAATCTTTTTGACCCCTGAAAATGTGCCATCATCCCACTTTTTTCCGCCCATGTCATTACCATTAGATGGAGAGGCATGGTATTTTCTGGCCATGGCTATGATACTTCAAACTGACCAATATTGTAAAAGATAGATTTTTAAACTTTACTTAAAACTAAAAATAACGTAACAGATGTTTAACTGAAAATAGCGTAACAGATGTTCAAACTAAAAATAGCGTAACACACACATTGAAGAACTCATTGGTGGAAACACACTACATTACATTAGTACTAGTGCATCATTATAAAATGCATTACGTGTTGTTATACTCAGTCACTTGTTGTGCTCCACACAAGACAAGCACTAGATTCGCTTGAAGCTTTCCACCGCACCGCAATCTTGCTTACCACTTCCTTCCAAGTTACAACCATTTAAGTTATAGGATTGTTAAATTGAAAAATGTGCAAAGAGACACTGATACGATTGCTAAATTGGAAAAGTTATACTTTGTTTCCATAATCAATAAAATAATAATTAATATATTAAACTTAATTTGTTTTAGTGTATTTTCACACACACACACACATATATACACACACATACAAAATATAAAAATATCATTTATGGACAAGCACTGAGTAATGTGCATTGTATGTTGAAAGCCGGGAATATCCAAATATAAAAGTTGGTCAATTTTTTGTGAAGAAGGCCCTATAAGTTATTGAGTTGTGGTTTAGTTTTAATGCTTCAAATATGGGTGTCCCTCCATTCATTTAACAATATCTATGCCTAATTATCCAACACATTTGAAGTCAACATATGATCTCCTTTAAATCATGGTCGTCACTTTAGTTTATGGTATTGTTGCCATGATATCTTTGAGTGACAGGGTTCATTTATAACACAATCGTTTCTTACTGAGGTTCAGTATGTTGGAGCCTTCATGTTGTAAGGGTTTTGTGGGATAAGGGCACTTTGATGATACCAATTAATTTGGACATCCACCCACTTGTGTATCAAGGCTTATCTTTCCTTTAAGGAATTATGTGGTAGAATAAGGGAAAACTGTATTTAATTTATTTTGTAATAACAACTTATTTGCAACAACACCAAGAGTTCTCCGTAAGCTTGCAGATGATATTCAAAGAGAATGAGTTCCTCCTCAGTCGCCACACTGCTTCTTTCCGGAAGCACCTGCTAACCAATTCACTAAGATTCAAGGATCCTCTATCAAACTCCACACTTCAGAGAGGATCTATTTATGTCATCTTGTCCATTCACAACCTAAATTCTTTCACATATATCCCTAGAATATTTCTCATGCTCACTTATGAATGGAAACCCAGTCTCCACCCACACCCCATCACTCACTCTCGTAGAAAATTTTTACCTACCACCTGTCCCAAACCACTCAACCTTCCTCCGCTTGCTTGGTCATTACACACTTTCTCACCTCTCCTCGATAATTCTACCAACAATCGCATTTCTAGATTGTTCTCCTGTAACAAATCTTTGTCTACTTATTGCGCTTTGATAACTTGATGAATTATGATTCTAGGGTCTACCACTTTCATCCTCAGATGGATTCAAATCCAAAAAATTGTGGGTTATGGGCCTATGTTTTCTTTCTTCATCTATTATTGTGCAACAATGAACTCATATACCTCCAAAACCCCAACTCCATATGCATAAACCATCATCCTCTTATCCAGCCTCACTTGTTCTTCGATGTGCCTTGCATCCTTCAAATCGATTTTGTGGTCTCTATAAACAAAACCATCATGCTTCCTTTCATGATGTTAAAGGTCAGGTTTAGATAGATTTCAGAGCTCAAGGATCGACCTTTCTCTCTTCTTTGTGCTTTTCTCGATGAGTGTAGGGCTCGACCACCTGAATAAGCCCCACCCTAGTCGAAGGTTAGGCTAGTCGACATCCTTTTGAAATTTACACTATTATGTTGCAGCTAACCATTTCAAGACACAACTCTGCTCTACAGTGCCATTTGTTTATTGATTTCATTTTCTCCCTCTATTAACAGGATTGGAAGCACACCAAGTACAGGACCTATGGGTCTAGCTGAGATCTCTGTTTAGATTGTGATAGTGATTTAACAAAACATGTTTTGTGCAAAATAACCCATGTGCAAATTCTAAAATTCACACACAAGCTGCATATAATGGAAATTATACATTACCAGTTCTTAGAGCCTAAAATATGACAAAACTACATATATGGCCTCTTAGGGCCTGAGATCCTTTTGGTTTTATCTTACATTCTTTTGGTTGCTCTTGTCTGGCACCTGCAGGCGACTTATAAATAAAAATAAAATCCTATCAAACTCTTACAGATCAAATATTGTCCCTACCAATTAATCACCTTCTAGAGGCTTACAAATTATTAAAAATAAGAGGAAATGTGTCCTCTCTCCTTGGCTCCCACACTGCTTCTTTTGGAAGCACCCATAATCAATTTGGTTGGGGTGGTGGTTCGATGCTTCTGCATCACACTCTATTGATATGAACATTTCCACGAGAACAAATAGTCAACGCGTACATGCCTTGCTCTACAATTTTCCAAGTAAATAATGGCCTACATAGCTTGTGTATTTTTACTTGATTATTATATTTATTTTTCTAATAAAAATTAATAAATATAAAAATAAAAATAAAATTAATAAGAATAAAAAAATAGTAGCATATTTTGTACTTAACTTTTAAACGTGATATAAATTCTCTTAACATAATAAAAATCATCTTAACATACGATAAACTTTTAAACATGATCAAATTTCTCTTAACACAATAAAAATCATCTTAACATGTGAGTAATGTTAATAATATAATTTATATTAATTAAAAAAACATATTTATTAATTAATGAATATAAAATTTCAAATTAAAATTAAATAAATATAAAAATTGAAATTAAAATTAAATAAGAATAAAGAAATAGTACTATATTTTGTATTTAACTTTTAAACCTCATATAAATTCTCTTAACACAATAAAAATCATCTTAACATGCGAGTAATATAATTGATATAAATTATATTAATTAAAAAACATTTTTTATAATTTAATACTTGTAGTTTCGGAAAGAGAAACCATAAAGTACCCTTGAGCTTTATGGGATTAACATATAGCATACAAAGTGTATGGCATCACCTTAACATCGAGTGGTTCAGCCTAATGAGCATTTTTTATCTTTTGAGTGCCTAGGCAGATCAGACGCGTAACTCTTGAGAAAAATTTAAACTACTTTTTTATTGAATAAAGAGGTAACAATTTTGTTCACCGGTTGAAATTTTTGTTGGAATTAGATTCCTAGGTTCTTGCCTTGATCCTTCCATTTTTCTCATTGAATAAAATATTAAATTCAATCCAACACAACTTTCTTCTTTTAGTCTCTCAGTGTTTTCATTGAATGGACATTAAATTCAATCGAAGCAACCCAATTTCATGTGAGCATTGCGCACATTTCAAGTGGTTGGTTTCATTTTTAACATTTATTTTAGCTTTGACCAAAATGGATAATTATTACACCGAAGGCATTTTTTAAGGGAGCGATTGCTTTTATCATCTTTCCATAGCCATTGGAAGCTTGCCACCTATCATCTATCATTCGTACACTTGCACATTAATTATTCCATGCCATTTTTCCATTGTGTTCGGCATGCATACTCGAGTCAATTGGCGGAGCTAGGCATGAGCTTCAATTCGCTCGACATTTAAGCTTCAGTCGAAGCATGCTTTTTTTAGCTGCAGATCGGCCTCTATTGTGGTTGGAGGATCTATAATTGCGGAATTATCGATTTGAAGGATTGAAGCTCTATAGTGGTGAAATTAGAAGCTGCAGAGTCTATGATTTAAATTTATAGGGAATCGAGCCCACGATAGCTCTGGTACAAGAGGAGATGAAGGCAAATACACGGATAGATTATGTCACTTTTTAGCTGTCCCCCATGCATACAAGGTGCATTTGAAAGTTCTATTAAAGATTCATGTAAATTATCTCTTTTATGAAGGTTTTACTGTTTTATTTGGGATCCGGGGGGTAAGTGTTCAAATTGAGACGAGATAAATGTATTTATTCATGAAAAGCTTAAGGTTTGGATTCAGCAGTGATATTTTTATGCATTAGAAAAGTTTGAGAGATTTTCTATTTTTGGAATGAGATGAATCCATGCTGAGGTTTGAACTTATGATCGCAGGTACGAACTGTTCGTTTCTAGCGGTAGCAAAACAAATAAGCTTGCATTGGGGCTTCTAATTAGCTCTACATCTTGCGTAACATACTTTGCAAAAAATTCATATTGTGATGCATAAAACCGGTCAATAAGGGCATGCTCTTCCGCTAAAGTCTTTAGATCCTTTGTGTTCTTTGTTAGATCAGACAATTGAGTGCCTTCGGCGTCTTAGAAGCCATTCATCTTGATTTATTTCATCTTATAATAGCACTGTTTGACCCCAATAACCCAATAACTGCTACTAAATGTTTCTAAACCTATACTTAAGGATTTAAATCCTTACAATCCCAATCTATCATCTTCTTACCAAATATGCCCTAAATAAATCTCAAAGTCTCGGATCCCATCGGATACCAAAATAATGAACCACAAGAGACTTCAAAACTACACCAAACAGCTTAAACCTTTACAAACAAGAGAATCTATCTTATGGAAATATAATACAAAATTATACAACAGACTACACGGAGAAAAACACGAATATTCCCACACAATACCACAAAGGAGCTTTTCAGAAGAAGATTTTCCCTGTAAGCTACACTAAAACACAAAATCTTCATAATCTTTGGTCATGCAGAGCTCTTCACATCATTCCAACGCCTAAAACTCCCTCCGATTTGAATCTTGGACATATGGATTCAAGCAGCAGTGGGACAGAACTAAAGAAATAATAGGGTGTGCTAGGGAATGCCTAGAATTAGGATATTTTGAATATCAAGTTCCAGCAAGACATTTAAGTCAAAGGCCTCAAGAGTTTAAATATTTCCAACAATAAGTTGAGAAGACACAGACACATCAAATATGGGTTCTAGACAAAAAAATACTAAGATAGGTCAGACAATACTGCAAACGCAACAAATGCAACATGCAACTCAGATTCCAGACATCGAAATCAAACTTTAGCTCAATTAATTCGATTCAAAGGCATTAAAATATGGGGTTTTGTCAAGGTAAATGCAATCATAAAATAGAAAAAAATTGAACTTGGTCATTTCTCCTCATTCATTTTATAAATACCTGATTGCAAGCTGTCAACAAAGGTGAGCAACATCTTACCACCCCCTCAGAGGCCAATCCAACGTGCATCTCCACAGCTATGGCATTTACCAACTACCTCAAACGATACAAAGGAGTAGATCATCTTCCTCGAAATCCCGTGGAATGGCCACCACACGGTTCACGGTTTAGGGGGTTAAATGGGTTAGGGGTTTAGGGGTTAAATGAATGATATATTTTAAAATAAATCATAAACTTGTTCAAGGCACATTATATTATAATAGGTATTATTTTATTTTTAATTATTTTTTAATTAGAAATTTAATATTTTATAATATTATTTTTTTATTTATCATCCACAGTAAAATTATTTTTAATTAATATTATTGGTCAACACGTCAATTAAATGAATCATACATTGGCGAGGCATTTAAATGAATTCATTTATGTAATAAAGAGGGGAGCATTTTTTATCTTTTGAGTACCTAGGGAGAGATCATGTAGCTCTTAAGAAAACTTTAAACTATTTATTTATGGAATAAAGAGTTAAGAAAACTTTAGCTCGTTCACTTCCTTCCTCTTCTTCTTCCTCAGAAGATTCCTCTGCAACACTAGCATCCCCCTCATTGGGTGCTCTCCTTTGAGTAGTCTCCATTGTCTCCATTATTGTGCGAAGATGTCAAATCTCTTCCAGCAAAACTGCATTGGCTATAGGTCTTCCCCGGCCTATGTCAGCTACTCTCCTTGGCGGCATGTTTGCTGAAGTTCTAAGAGAAGAACTCAGTTCCTGTCTGGGGTCTGATACCAAATGATGCAGGGCTTAATCAAATTCTAAATCTCTACTTTTGCCTTCAATTCATGTTTTCACAAAAAAAAAAACTCTAGATAATAAGCCTCCCTGCTGCATAGCAATCTTGTCTATAAACAACCTTTTTATTTCTACACTACCACAATTGGAAAAAAAAACTAGAATGATGCACTGCTCTGTTCGATTCTTTTCTTTCTACTATTGTTTTACATAGATTTACATGGCCAATTTATAAGACAGATCCTTTATCCTAGCATTAAAACGTTTTAGACCTCAGATCCTTACCTTCTCACAAAACTGGAGCTCTTTTGGAACTTATGTGATCGATCTGTAGTTTGATAAGGAAAATTTAAATACACAGGTAAAAAGTGCAGCACCGAGAAGAAAAGCATCCTCCAGTGGAGAAAAAAACAACGCTCAACCAAAAATTGGAATTTTTCCGAGCTTCTCTTGATCTTCATCAAATTCTAAGTAGTTGAGTTATGATCCACAATACTAGATCTCCTTAGCTTGTTCCAGAAATGGGCAAACATATAGGTAGAACATTAATCACTATGATTGTTATAACAAAGACACCACTCAAATAATTAATTTTATCACCTCAATTAAGAAAGTCTTGTTCTTAATTGAATCCATATTAGACTTCAAAATACCACCCAATAATTCATAACTTTGATAATATTGCAAGCCACACTATTTTGGGTCACTTGCAACTTATGAAATAAACTCTATCATATAATAAGATCACATTATCATTACTTGAAACAACAAGGTTAATAGTCTAATTAGATCTACCTCTTGCGTAACATCCTTTCCAAAAAATTCATATTGGTGATGCATCAAACCAGTCAATAAGGGCATGCTCTTCCACTAAAGTCTTCAGAGCTTTTGTGTTCTCCATCAAATCAGATGATTGAGTGCCGATGTCTTCAAAGTCATTCATCTTGATTTATTTCAGCGTATAGTAGCACTTTTTGACACCAATAACCCAATAAATTCTAATAAACGTTGCTAAACCTCTACTTAAGGATTTAAGGCACCCTTAAATCATTAATTTCGGCCTTCTTCTTATACTAGAAGGAAATCTACTGACTACTATATTTCCTTAAAAAAAATGCATAAGTGAAATATTAATAACAACATTAGAGAAAGAACCTGGGTTAGTTGGGGTTAAGGTTTCATGGGGTTAGGGTTTAGGGGGTTAAATGGGTTAGGTTTTTAGGGGTTTAGGGAGTTAAATGGGTTAGGGGTTGGGAATTAGAGTTTAAGGGTTTAGAGGTTTAGGTTTTAGGGGGTCAAATGGGTTACGGGTTTAAATGGGTTAGGGGTTTAAATGGGTTAAGGGTTTAGAGGTTTAGGGTTTAGGGGGTTAAATGGGTTAGGGGTTGGGAATTAAGGGATTAAGGAATATAGGGTTGTCGGAAAACATCTTTACAACACACCCTATATATTTAAAATAAATGGTCGCTATTGCAATGCCAGTTGATCAAGTCAAATTTGACTTTGTCAGAGGGAAAGTGACCGGTATTTTCATATCCATCGATATACCGACACACATAACATGGACGTCACTATAGCGTCATTATCTTCTATTACTGTCGCTATTGCGACACCCTAGCTGGGTGCGTCACAATAGGGACTCTTTTTCATAATGTCACAAAAGCGAGAGCATCTCCATCAACGTCGTAAGAGCGACACCGCGTGGTATTAAAATAATTGAAAAAAAAATTGGGGAACTTTCTCACAATACGTTAAAATTGTTGGAACTAAAGTGTCGGAAAATTGACCATATGTACTAGTGTATGCTAGAGGATATTCAATCCAGGTAACGTTGGTTGCACTATTTGTTAAGTCATCGCTTACACTTTGTAGTACGATTTTCTCATCGATTTCACTTTCTCCCTCTATCAACAAGATTGGAAGTACACCAAGTATATGACCTCTTGGTCCATGTGAGATATCCCTTTAGACTATGACAATGATTTAACAAAATAGGTTTTATGAAAAATAACCCACACACAAATTTACAAAAACATAAATAGGGTACATATAATGGAAATTATATATTATAAATTCTTAGAGCCGGTAAAATATGAAAAAACTACATATATTGCCTCTCAAGGCCTGAAATCCTTTCGACCTAATCTTACATTCTACTGAATGCTATTCTATGACACTCGCAAAAAGCTTCTAAACATAAATAAAATCCTAACAAACTGTAACAAATTAAATATCGTTCTTGCCAACTAATCACCTTGTAGAGTATTTCAAATGAATTAAACATAAGAGGAAAACATGTCCTCTCTCCTTGGTCGCCAGATTGCTTCTTCTGGAAGCACTCACAATCAATTCAATTCAGGTGATTCGATGCTCCTCCATCAAACTCACTTGTAGGAGATTTCATTACTTCATATTGTCCATTCACAGCCTCATTCTTCTTTTCCACATATATCCCTAATATTTCCTCACGCTCAATGGTGAATGGCAACTGAGTCTCCACTAACCCGTCATTGGCTCTCCTCCTCTCGCAGGAATTTTTTGGCATCTCATTTCACCTCATCTGGAACCTTTCGACCTTCCTCCACTCGCTTGGTCATTACACACTTTCTCACCTCTCCTCGATAATAATACCAACAATCACATTTCTAGATTGTTCTCCTGTAAGAAATCCTTGTCTGCTTATTGCACTTTGATAAATTGATGAGTTATGATTCTAGGGTCTATCAATTTCATCCTCGGATGGCTTCAAATCCAAAAAATTGTGGGTTATGGGCCTATGTTTTCTTTCTTCATCTATTATTGTGCAACAATGAACTCATATACCTCTAGAACCCCAACTCCATGTGCTTAAAATATCATCCTCTTATCCAGCCTCACTCGTTCTTCAATGTGCCTTGCATCCTTCAAATCGATTTGGCAATCTCAACAAACAAAACTATCATGCTTCCTTTCATGACGTTAAAGGTCAGGTTTAGATAGATTTCAGAGCTCATGGATCAAACTTTCTCTCTTCTTTGTGCTTGTCTCGATGAGTGTAGGGCCCAACCACCTGACTGAGCCCCACCCTAGTCGAAGGTTGGGCTAGTCGACTTCCTTTTGAAATTTACACTATTACGTTGCAGCTAACCATTTCAAGACGCAACTCCGCTCTGTAGTGCCATTTGTTTGTTGATTTCACTTTCTCCCTCTATGGAAAGGATTGGAAGCACACCAAGTATAGGACCTATGGGTCTAGCTGAGATCTCTGTTTAGATTGTGATAGGGATTTAACAAAATAGGTTTTGTGCAAAATAACCCATGTGCAAATTTTAAAATTCACACACAAGCTGCATATAATGGAAATTATACATTACAAGTTCTTAGAGCCTAAAATATGACAAAAGTACATATATGGCCTCTGAGGGCCTGAGATCCTTTTGGTTTGATCTTACATTCTTCTCGGCGCTCTTGTGTGGCACCTGCAAGCGACTTATAAATAAAAATAAAATCCGATCAAACTCTTAGAGATCAAATATTGTCCCTGCCAACTAATCACCTTCTAGAGGCTTAAAAATTATTAAAAATAAGAGGAAATGTGTCCTCTCTCCTTGGCTCCCACATTGCTTCCTTTGGAAGCACCCATAATCAATTCAGTTGGGGTGGTGGTTCGATGCTTCTGCATCACACTCTATTGATATGAGAATGAATAGTCAACGCTTACATGCCTTGCTCTATAATTTTACAAGTAAATAATGGCCTACATGGCCTTTGTATTGTTACTTGATAGTTATATTTATTTTTCTAATAAAAATTAATAAATATAAAACATAAAAATAAAATTAAAAAGAATAAAGAAATACTAGTAAATTTTAAACGAGATATAAATTCTCTTAACATAATAAAAATCATCTTAACATATGATTGATGTTAATAATATAAATTATATTAATTAATAAATATAAACTTTTAAACATGATATAAATTCTCTTAACACAATAAAAATCATCTTAACATATGAGTAATGTTAATAATATAATTTATATTATTTAAAAAAACATATTTATTAATTAATAAATATAAAAATTAAAATTAAAATTAAATAAATATAGATATTAAAATTAAAATTAAATAAAAATAAAGAAATAGTACTAAATTTTCTCTTTAACTTTTAAACCTCATGTAAATTCTCTTAACACAATAAAAATCATCTTAACATGCAGTAATATAATTAATATAAATTATATTAATTAAAAAACAATTTTATAAAATACCCTTGAGCTTTAGGGGATCAACATATAGCATACAAAGTGTATGGCATCACCTAAACATCGAGTGGTTAAGCCTAATGAGCATTTTTTATCTTTTGAGTGCCTATGCAGATAAAACGCGTAACTCTTGAGAAAACTTTAAACTACTTATTTATTGAATAAAGAGGTAACAATTTTGTTCACCGGTTGAAATTTTTGTTGGAATTAGATTCCTGGGTTCTTGCCTTGATCCTTCCATTTTTCTCATTGAATAAAATATTAAATTCAATCCAACACAACTTTCTTCTTTTAGTCTGTCAGTGTTTTCATTGAATGGACATTAAATTCAATTGGCAGAGCTAGGCATGAGCTTTAAATCACTCAACATTTAAGCTGCAATCAAAGCATGCTTTTTTTTAGCAGCAGATCGGCCTCTGCTGCAGTTGGGGGATCTTTAATTGCAGGATTATAGATTTGAAGGATTGAAGCTCTATAATGGTGAAATTAGAAGTTGCAGAGTGTACGCTTTCAATTTAGAGGGAATCGAGCCCACGATAGCTCTGGTACTAGAAGAGATGAAGGTAGATACACAGCTATATTATGTCACTTTTCAGATCTCCCCCATGCATGCAAGGTGCATTTGAAAGTTCTATTAAAGGTTCATGTATATTATCTCTTTTATGAAGGTTTTACTGTTTTATTTGGCATATGGGGGGTAAGTGTTGAAATTGAGATGAGATAGATGTATTTATTCATGAAAAGCTTAAGGGTTGGATTCAACAGTGATATTTTTATGCCTTAGAATAGTTTTAGAGATTTTGTATTTTTGGAATGATATGAATCCATGTTGAGGTTCGAACTTATGATCGTAGGTGCGAATTGTTCATTTCTAGCAGTGGAAAAAAAAATAAGCGTGTGTTGGGGCTTCTAATTAGCTCTACCTCTTGCGTAAAATACTTTCCAAAAAAATCATATTGTGATGCATCAAACCGGTCAATAAGGGAATGCTCTTTTGCTAAAGTCTTTGGATCCTTTATGTTCTTTTTCAGATCAGACGATTGAGTGCCTTTGGCGTCTTAGAAGTCATTCATCTTGATTTATTTCAGCTTATAATAGCACTGTTTGAACCCAATAACCCAATAACTGCTACTAAACGTTTTTAAACCTATACTTAAGGATTTAAATCCTTACAATCCCAATCTAACATCTTCTTACCAAATATGCCCTAAATAAATCTCAAAGTCTTGGATCCCATCGGATACAAAAATACTGAACCACAAGAGACTTCAAAGCTGCACCAAACAACTTAAACCTTTACAAACAAGAAAATCTATCTTATGGAAATATAATATAAAATTATACAACAGACTGCACGGTGAAAAACATGAATATCCCCACACAATACCATAAAGGAGCTTTCGAGAAGAAGAGTTTCCCTGTAAGCTACACTAAAACACAAAATCTTCATAATCTTCGGTCATGGAGAGCTCTTCACATCAATCCAACATCTAAAACTCTCTCCGATTTGAAACTTGGACCTATGGCTTCAAGCAGCAGCGGGGTAGAACTAAAGAAATAACAGGGTGTGCCAAGGAATGCCTAGAAGTAGGATATTTCGAATCTCAAGTTCCAGCAAGACATTTAAGTCAAAGGCCTCAAGAGTTTAAATATTTCCAACAATAAGTTGACAAGACAAAGACACATCAAATATGGGGTCTAGACAAAGAAATACTAAGATAGGCCAGAGACTATTGCAAATGCAACAAATGTAACATGCAGCTTAGATTAAAGACATAGAAATAAAACAATCTCAATTAATTCGATTCAAAGTCATTAAAATATGGGGTTTTGTCAAGGTAAATGCAATCAGAAAATAGAAAAAAAAATCAACTTAGTCATTTCTCCTCGTTCATTTTATAAATACCTGATTGCAGGTTGTCAACGAAGGTTAGCAACATCTTACTTCCCCCACAGAGGCCAATTCGGCATGCATCTCCACATCTATGGCATTTACCAACTATCTCAAACGATACAAAGGAGTAGATCATCCCTCCTCGAAATCTCGTGGAATGGCCACCACACGGTTTACGGTTTAGGGGGTTAAATGGGTTAGGGGTTTAGGGGGTTAAATGAATGATATATTTTACAATAAATCACAAACTTGTTCAAGGCACATTATATTATAATAAGTATTATTTTATTTTAATTATTTTTTAATTATAAATTTAATATTTTGTAATATTAGTTTTTTATTTATCATCCACGGTAAAATTATTTTTAATTAATATTATTGGTCAACACGTTAATTAAATGAATCAAACATTGGTGAGGAATTTAAATTAATTCATTTATGTAATAAAGAGGGGAGCATTTTTTTATCTTTTGAGTACCTAGGGAGAGACGTGTAGCTCTTAAGAAAACTTTAAACTATTTATTTATGGAATAAAGAGGTAAGAACAATTTTGTTAGAATTAAACAATAAATTTTTGGTGTGTTTAAATTGTTTTTATTTTACTTGGAAATGGATTCAACACCATAAAAAAATTTACTTAGCCGCACCCAAAATCTTGATCCAAAAACTTCACAACCATAACAATTTAAAAAAAAATATGCGGAATTTTCATGCTAGGGTTTCCTTAGTTTTACAAGTGAAATTGTGGGCTTGCTAGAATTAGGCTTTATTCCCTATTTTTACAAGAGAAATTGTAGGCTCAGGGCATTATTTTGGACAGAATCAGTCCAATGGCCAGCAGGGCTTTTTTTTGGACTTCATTCCACCAGCATATATGTGCCAACCGAGTCAAAGAGAGCTTGACTCGTTCCAAAGAATCCCACAATCTTGCCATCCACTAGAGTCTCAAAATGAGTTCCTTCCTATGGCCCGCATGGTCCAAGTGTCCCTTTATTGGTGTGAAAAGTCAAAGACTTCACCACAAAGTAGCGTTTGTCAGAGTTATTGGGGAGCAAGGCCGAACTCATATATCCACTCATTTTAGTGATGTATTCGCCTGGATAATCCACAATAAACGACATCCATTTCCACATCCCCTAGATACCTTCAAGCCAAAGAAAACCAGAATTTTGTATGACTTGCAATGCAATTCATCTAGTTGTGACTTGCTTACCTCTTTTGTGTGGGTTATGTCTCCTCCGTGTATAAGCCCTTCGAAGTCTTTCATACTAACAGTTGGATCGTGGCTTTCCAAAGCATAAGTCACTTGCAGCGAGGTTAATGTCTCATTAGTTATAGTCACAGTAATCTTTTTGACCCTTGAAAATGTGCCATCATCCCACTTTTTTCAGCCCATGTCATTACCATTAGATGGAGAGGCATGGTAGTTTCTGGCTATGGCTATGATACTTCAAACTATCCAATATTGTAAAAGATAGATGTTTAAACTTTACTTAAAACTGAAAATAACGTAACAGATGTTTAACTGAAAATAGCGTAAAAAATGTTTAAACTGAAAATAGCGTAACGCACACATTGAAGAACTCATTGGTGGAAACACACTACATTACATTAGTACCAGTGCATCATTACAAAATGCATTACGTGCTGCTCTACTCAGTCACTTGTTGTGCTCCACACAAGACAAGCACTGGATTCACTCGAAGCTTTCCACCACACCGCAATGTTGCTTACCACTTCCTTCCAAGTTACAACCATTTAAGTTATAGGATTTTTAAATTGAAAAATTTATCTTTCGTTTCCATAATCAAGAAAATAATAATTAATATATTAAATTTAAGTTGTTTTAGTGTATTTTCACACACACACACACACACACACACACATATATATATATATACACGTACAAAATATAAAAATATCATTTATGGACAAGTACTAAGTAATGTGCATTGTATGTTGAAAAATGGGAATATCCAAATATAAAAGTTGGTCAATTTTTTGTGAAGAAGGCCCTATAAGTGATTGATTTGTGGTTTAGTTTTAATGCTTCAAATATGGGTGTCCCACCATTCATTTCACAATATCTATGCCTACTTATCCAACACATTTGAAGTCAACATATGATCTCCTTTAAATCATGGTCATCACTTTAGTTTATGGTATTGTTGCCATGATATCTTTGAGTGACAGGGTTCATTTATGACACAATCCTTTCTTATCGAGGTTCAGTATGTTGGAGCCTTCATGTTGTAAGGGGTTTGTGGGATAAGGCCACTTTGATGATACCAATTATTTTGGACATCCACCCACTTGTGTATCAAGGCTTATCTTTCCTTGAAGGAATTATGTGGTAGAAGAAGGGAAAACTTGTATCAATTTTACTTGTGTAGAAGAGAAAACAACTTTGTATTTCGAAAATAAACACTCTGAGTTCCTGTAAGTTTTGTAGATGTGATATTCAAAAGAGAATGAGTTCCTCCTTGGTCGCCAAATTGTTTCTTCTGGAAGCACTCACAATCAATTCAATTGGGGTGATTCGATGCTCCTCCATCAAACTCACTTGTAGGAGATTTCATTACTTCATCTTGTCCATTCACAACCTCATTCTTCTTTTCCGCATATATCCCTAATATTTCCTCACGCTCAATGGTGAATGGCAACCAAGTCTCCACTGACACCTCATTGGCTCTCCTCCTCTCGCGGGAAATTTTTGGCTTCTCAGTTCACCTCATCTGGAATTTCGACCTTCCTCCACTCGCTTGGTCATTACACACTTTCTCACCTCTCCTCGATAATACTACCAACAATCACAATTCTAGATTGTTCTCCTATAAAAAATCTGTGTCTGCTTATTTCGCTTTGATAACTTTATTTACTGTTTCGTTGTATGTATTTGGTTTTTTTGTATGAACTTAATTCCCGAAATCAGCAGTTAGATAGCAATATTACAGAGCAGTTAGCTCATGTAG
This sequence comes from Pinus albicaulis, assembly GCA_034641835.2. Lineage (NCBI taxonomy): Eukaryota > Viridiplantae > Streptophyta > Pinopsida > Pinales > Pinaceae > Pinus > Pinus albicaulis. Next base: position 958,321,287 of record CM076570.1, read on the forward strand.
GTTATAGAACAATGAAACTTTTTCAGTTTTGGAACGCTTTTCATGCGCTTAGATGGCCGACAGACCTGATTTCCTTCGGGCAGGTTGAGGCTAGAACCGAAGTGTTTAATTTTGTAACCTGCTTTTCAAATATAAATAGCAAATAGAGAAGGCCTACCATATTTACAAAAAAAAAAAAAACTGCACCAAACAGCTTAAACCTTTACAAACAGGAGAATCTATCTTATGGAAATACAATACAAAATTATACAACAGACTGCATGGTGAAAACTTCACAACCATAACAATTTAAAAAAAATTATGCCAAATTTTCATGCTAGAGTTTCCTTAGTTTTACAAGCGAAATTTTGGGCTCGCCAGACTAAGGCTTTATTCCCTATTTTTACAAGCGAAATTGTAGGCTCAGGGCTTTATTTTGGACTGAATCAGTCCAGCGGCCAGCATATAGCAGGGCTTTATTTTGGACTTCAGTCCACCAGCATATATGCGCCAACCGAGTCAAGGAGACCTTCACTCGTTCCAAAGAATCCCACAATCTTGCCATCCACTGGAGTCTCAAAATGAGTTCCTTCCTGTGGCCCGCATGGTCCGAGTGTCCTTTTATTGGTGTGAAAAGTCAAAGACTTCACCACAAAGTAGCGTTTGTCGGAGTTATTGGGGAGCGGGGCCGAACCCATATATCCACTCATTTTAGTGATGTATTCGCCTGGATAATCCACGATAAACTGCATCCATATCCACATCCACCAGATACCCTCAAGCCAAAGAAAACCAGAGTTTCATATCACTTGCAATGCAATTCATCTAGTTGTGACTTACTTACCTCTTTTGTGTGGGTGCCGCCTCCTCCGTGTATAAGCCCTCCGAAGTCTTTCATACGAACAGTTGGATCGTGGCCTTCCAAAGCATAAGTCACTTGCAGCGAGGTTAATGTCTCATTAGTTGTAGTCACGGTAATCTTTTTGACCCCTGAAAATGTGCCATCATCCCACTTTTTTCCGCCCATGTCATTACCATTAGATGGAGAGGCATAGTAGTTTCTGGCCATGGCTATGATACTTCAAACTGACCAATATTGTAAAAGATAGATGTTTAAACTTTACTTAAAACTGAAAATAACGTAACAGATGTTTAAACTTTACTTAAAACTGAAAATAGCGTAACAGATAGATGTTTAAACTTTACTTAAAACTGAAAATAACGTAACAGATGTTTAAACTTTACTTGAAACTGAAAATAGCGTAACAGATAGATGTTTAAACTTTACTTAAAACTGAAAATAGCGTAACAGATGTTTAAACTGAAAATAGCGTAACGCACACATTGAAGAACTCATTGGTGGCAACGCACTACATTACATTAGTACTAGTGCATCATTACCTGCTGCTATACTCAGTCGCACACAAGACAAGCACTGGATGCACTCGAAGCTTTCCACCGCACCGCAATGTTGCTTACCACTTCCTTCCAAGTTACAACCATTTATAGATACCTTTAGATTCCTGGGATCCTTTTCTATTCTTTTCATTGAATAAATATTATATTAAATTCAATCCAGCGCAACCTTTAGTTTGTCAGACGTTAAATGGAAATACTTAAAAAACCCTTTAGTTTGTCAGACATTAAATTCAATCCGGGCAACTTACATGTTTGAGCGATCAAATTTCATGTGAGCACTGACCGGTTGCATTTTTTACATTTTCTTTTAGCTCCGACCAAAACGGATAATGGATATTTAAGCCGCTTACGTCATGCACATGTTGCTGCTTACGTAGCCGCTTCTTACGCCATGTACATACATGTTCAGGCAGCCGCCTCTTACGCCATGTACATACATGTTCATGGAAATACTTAAAAAAACCTACCAAGATATACCATTATTATTATTAAAAAAACCTATATGCCTACGATCAAAGATATATCATTATTATTATTGATATAACAAAGCATTTGCCGTGAGCCAAGTCACATGTTTTGAAAGACTTTGCATCGTTAAAGCACTTTAAAAAACCTAAGACAAGTCAGAGTTGGATTATTATTAATATTTGTGTATTAAAAAATGAAATACTTTGCATCATTAAAACACTCAAGGAAACCTATATCCCAGGAAGGTGGGTAGTGGTGTGGTGTTACATGTTTTACTAAATAAATTTCGTGGGATTGCTGACCCCTTTGAATTAATAATTAAGGAGGTTAAGATAGTAATTAAAGAATTATGGCCTTTGAAGGCTCATATTAATATTATTCTAACTAAAAAAATTATGACATTTGAAAAATTTAACTTGTTGGTAGTATTTAAAAAGGTATATTTTCATTTTTACAAGATCTTAATTTTAGATTAATAACTTATTTTATTAACACAATCACATTTTTAAAAATCATTCATATATCAATTTTGTTTTGAAAATTAATAATATTAATGAACATATATCAACAACCACTTTTACATTAATAATTAAGGAGGTTAAGATAGTAATTAAATAATTGTTATGACCTTTGAAGGCTCATATTAATATTATTCTAACTAAAAAAAATTATGACATTTGAAAAATTTAACTTGTTGGTAGTATTTAAAAAGGTATATTTTCATTTTTACAAGATCTTAATTTTAGATTAATAACTTATTTTATTAACACAATCACATTTTTAAAAATCATTCCTATATCAATTTTGTTTTGAAAATTAATAATATTAATGAACATATATCAACAACCACTTTTACATTTTTTAAAATCATTTATATATATTAGTATCAGTTTTGTTTTGAAAAATAATAATATTAATTCAAACATATATTATTTAATTGTGATCATTGTATTAAGTTAAGTAAATTCTAATCTTTATATAAAGAAAATTGCATAATTAAATTGTGTAATCTAAGTAATAAATGAAATTAAATTATGCTTTAAAAAACTAATTGGGTCCTGAACCTCCGGGGCCGTTTTGAGGCCCTAAACGACATTTTATGGGCAACGATAGAAGACTACATAGGCGACATCGTGCAGGGGGGTTGATTGGTGCAAAAAATGGGAACGACAACTATTTGTGGTGGTGATGGTAAACACTAGTGGCACCATGAGCTGCAATGACTGGTCAATGAGTGGCTCGAATGATTTTTGCTTATGTTGGTGGCGGTAAGATGGGGATGCAGTAGTAGGTATGTCGATGCTTAGCCAAGGCTGGTCAGCAGCGGCTCGGTTTTTGGTTTCTCTTTCCCTTTATCTGAGTTGTCTCAAAAAAATTACGCCTTCTAAATAGATTAATTGATAGGCATAAGATTTAAAAATTAACCAGCTAATAATGTATAAATCAACTCTTGGAAAAAAAATTAAACGATAGTGCCTGGTGTGTGGAACTCGAAAATGGTGGTCGTGGAGTCGGGGTGGAGCCAAGGGCCTCTGATGAACTCAGAAGTAGCGAAGAAACTCCAAAGGTTTAGCGAAATTCTTCAATGGAAAAAATGTTGAAAATTTGACGGTCAAGGACCTGGATCGAAGAGCGTGGCCCTGTGCAGCATGAGCGGCTAGAAGATCAACTTGATCTGATACCAAATGAAGCGAACAAAGTTCCTTCTCAAGTTAAATGCTCCAAAAGACTTGGAATATCAGAATATCCATTGAGGATACAAATTTTATATTAAAATTATGATGAATGAATTGATTGATGTTACAAATGAGGTCTGCTTATATACCTAGGCAGGTGCCACTTCACAAAAGGTCATGTCTCATTAGACATGCCCTTTCAACCTAATTACTAATTAGCTAATTAATCACTATTTATATTATTTTATTCATGACAATGGGCAACAAACATGTCTATGTATGATGGACAATCCTACATCCCCTATATCGAGCTATCCTTGGGCTTGGCCATCCCAAGAGCCTCTGAGCCATTTTGTAAATTTGTATTTCTTCTTTTCACTTCTTATTCACATGCATCTCTTATTCTTGTTTTTCCTATTTCTACGTTTAATATTGATGCTTATTTTGTTGTAAGATTGGGTTTAATTATTGAAGTGAGTTTTTTTGTAGGTTATTTCTAGAGTCACAAGAATTATTCATCGTTAGAAAATTCATATTCATCATTGATCTACGTGGATTGGTTTGCTAGTTCACAAATCTAGAATTTCTGGAAGACTCTTGTAGCAAATTAGTAACTTTCTAAAAAAATTTAGAACATGTTAATGAGATTCAATTGAGTTCATTTCACTTGTATTGGGTCATAAAAATATTTAAGTTAATAACAAAATTTACTCCATTTCATTTTCACTTAATTCAATTAGGAATTTGATAGGTTAACTAGCTAACTAGTTCTTGAATTTCTAGTTTTTGGAGTAGTGATTTTCTACTATTTTTTAGCACGTGTTAACAAGGGCATTTTGGCATGATTTCACTTGAAATGGAGTCCTAAGACATCCTAATTAATAAAAAAATGTGTCCCATCCCAATTTCATTTGATTTACTTGGTCATTCGGTGAGTTATCTCCCCCAGTAGCAAAACAATACCTCTTGTAGCAATTTTTTTTCGTCCATAGCAACCACCTATAACACTCCTGTAGCATGTGTAAACTTGACCATATTTTCTCCAAAAGCTTATTTTTTTGTCTCTTAGGCTTGAATCATGACCCCTAGGCTCTAAATCCATTATTGAGGAATAAAAACACCACTTAAGACATGTATTTTCACAAAGTAGATTAGGATTATTTATTTGAATTCAGGCTCTTAGGATTTCAATTCCAATTTTTTTTTCTTTCCTAGGATTAATTTTTTTTCAAAATAAAATTTCCATTTATACAATTATTTTAGGCTTTTATTTCATAACATTCACTACATTGCATCATATCAACGAAAAAAGGACATGTAGAAAATCCATGTAGATTCAAACTGATATTTGTAATATGATAAAACAAAATACTTCAATCTACTCTAAAAATTGCAGAAACCAATTGCGATCATTGTATTAAGTCAGGTAAATTCTAATCTTTATATAAAGAAAATTGCATAATTAAATTGTGTAATCTAAGTAATAAATGAAATTAAATTATGCTTTAAAAAAACTAATTGGATCCTGAACCTCTGGGGCCATTTTGAGGCCCTAAACGACATTTTTTGGGAAAGCTGAGAGCAACATGATATATTATTTCTCACATCAAAATTTGTATTCCTCGGATAGATCTTTGTAACGAGGTATGGTGCACGTCGAATGGAGATCGTATACCAAATGTCTAATTTTTCGATTATATTTTACTCAGGAATCCTCAATTGGTTTGCAATTTTAGGGTTTATGTAATTTTTATCTTTATCGGGTGATATAAAAATAGTGACATCTTTTCCAGTGACAGTTCGTTTAATTTTAAATAGCACTTTAGCGTCGATGGGTACGATTTCTAAAAACCACTTCTATTTCATTTCTGACTTAGACTCCGGTTTGTTTCTTCGTTAAGATTACTTAGGTTTTTAGCTTTTTAAAGTCACCCTCCTTTTATTTCAAACATTTTCCTGGCTTATTCCTTTTTAAACTTTTAATATTGTTTTCTTTTAGTACTATAAGGTATTATTTTTATAATACCTCTTTTTTTTTAAATATTAATTGCTCCCTTTTCATATATATATATATATATATATATATATATATATATATATATATATATATATATATATATATATATAATCTTATTTAACTTTTGACTTCTCAATAGTCAAGTTCCTTATTCCAATAGTTAATTGGAATAATCAATTTACTTTTTCTCCTAAATAACCTTACAATAATATTTTGAATTATCTTTTTTCTCAAAGGAGAGTAATTTTTACTTTCTTCACACTTTGATAAAGTACTTTTATCACTTATAACCTTAACGCAAAGATTTCAACGAATCGTCATGTCATTTTCTACTTCCTCCCACTTTTTACTTAATTGGAACTTTCCCGTCAATGTTATTATTTTTATTTTTATCTTCCTTGTGTATGATCGATGAATTGACAAATTTTGTAATTATGTAGATTGAATTAGAATCATACGTGGCTTGTTGTAATTCTGTGGAAACTTGTGACTAAACACCTTCTGGTGTCTGGCAGTCGACGGTGGGGGATGCAATTGTAACTATGTAATCAGTGGTACTCCAGCTGTGACAATGCCACATTTTATGGGCAACGGTAGAAGACTACGTTGGCGACATCGTGCAGGGGGGTTGATTGGTGCAAAAAAATGGGAACGACAGCTATTTGTGGTGGTGATGGTAAACACTAGTGGCACCATGAGCTACAATGATTGGTCAACGAGCGGCTCGAATGATTTTTGCTTCGGTTGGTGGCAGTAAGATGGGGATGTAGTAGCAGGTATGCCGATGCTTAGCCAAGGCTGGTCAGCAGCGGCTCGGAAGACAGACCTTTATCCTTCCAATAATAAATACACCGCATGCAAGCTTATATATTTGATACTGTCCTTTTCCTATGAATAAAGGCATTTGATCCGAAAATTTTTGGTTTCTCTTTCCCTTTATCCGAGATGTCTCAAAAAAATTACGCCTTCTAAATAGATTAATTGACAGGCATAATATTTAAAAATTAACCAGCTAATAATGTATAAATCAACTCTTGGAAAAAAATTTAAACGATAGTGCCTGATGTGTGTAACTCGATAATGGTGGTCGTGGAGTTAGGGTGGAGCCAAGGGCCTCTAATGAACTCAGCAGTAGCGAAGAAACTCCAAAGGCTTAGCGAAATTCTTCAATGGAAAAAATGTTGAAAATTTGATGGTCAAGGACTTGGATCGAAGAGCGTGGCCCTGTGCAGCGTGAGCGGCTAGAAGATCAACTTGATCTGATACAAAATGAAGCGAACAAAGTTCCTTCTCAAGTTAAATGCTCCAAAAGACTTGGCATATCATAATATCCATTGAGGATACAAATTTTATATTAAAATTATGATGAATGAATTGATTGATGTTACGAATGAGGTCTGCTTATATACCTAGGCAGGTGCCTCTTCACAAAAGGTCATGTCTCATCAGACATGCCCTTTCAACCTAATTACTAATTAACTAATTAATCACTATTTATATTATTTTATTCGTGACAATGGGCAACAAACATGTCTATGTATGATGGACAATACATTTCGAGTTTGACATCCACACACCTCCAAAATCCCAATCCACATCCCCTATATCGAGCTATCCTTGGGCTTGGCCATCCCAAGAGCCTCCGAGCCATTTTGTAAATTTGTATTTCTTCTTTTCATTTCTTATTCACATGCATCTCTTATTCTTGTTTCTCCTATTTCTGCATTTAATATTGATGCTTATTTTGTTGTAAGATTGGGTTTAATTATTGAAGTGAGTTTCTTTGAAGGTTATTTGTAGAGTCACAAGAATTATTTATCCTTAGAAAATTCATATTCATCATTGATCTACGTGGATTGGTTTGCTAGTTCACAAATCTAGAATTTCTGGAAAACTCTTGTAGCAAATTAGTAACTTTCTAAAAAAATTTAGAACATGTTAATGAGATTCAATCGAGTTCATTCCACTTGTATTGGGTCATAAAAATATTTAAGTTAATAAAAAAATTTACTCCATTTCATTTTCACTTGATTCAATTAGGAATTTGATAGGTTAACTAGCTAACTAGTTCTTGAATTTCTAGTTTTTGGAGTAGTGATTTTCTACTATTTTTTAGCACATGTTAACAAGGGTATTTTGGCATGATTTCACTTGAAATGGAGTCCTAAGACATCCTAGTTAATAAAAAAATGTGTCCCATCCCAATTTCATTTGATTTACTTGGTCATTCAGTGATTTATCTCCCCCAGTAGCAAAACAATACCTCCTGTAGCAATTTTTTTTCATCCATAGCAACCACCTATAACACTCCTGTAGCATGTGTAAACTTGACCATATTTTCTCCAAAAGCTTAGTTTTTTTTCTCTTAAGCTTGAATCATGACCCCTAGGCTCTAAATCCATTATTGAGGAATAAAAACACCACTTAAGACATGTATTTTCAAAAAGTAGATTAGGATTATTTATTTGAATTCAGGCTCTTAGGATTTCAATTCAAATTTTTTTTTCAAAATAAAATTTCCATTTCTACAATTAGTTTAGGCTTTTATTTCATAACATTCACTACATTACATCATATCAATGAAAGAAGGACATGTAGAAAATCCATGTAGATTCAAAATGATATTTGTAATATGATAAAACAAAATACTTCAATCTACTCTAAAAATTGCAGAAACCAATTGCGATTGCATAATCACATGAATAAGAAAGAGAAATAATTTCAATCGCACAAAAATAATATTTATCTAGGGAAAGCCTCAGCTAAAAACCACTCTATCTGTATATTTCATTAGCCAAAGAATATGAAATATTGGTTCAATACTTAACCAATTTCTTGGCCTCAAGAATACCTATGTCCTTGCACATGTTCTTGGGTAATTAGGCCCCTATTAACAATGAAATTTACCAATAATTATTTCGTAGTACATCAAGGATCTTCCTATGACTCCATGCACCACTTGTATAATTTTCTGATTATAGAACTGATAGTACACTTCCCTTTAACTCCAATCTCAACTGGGTATTACTCAGAACTAAAATGCATGATTTATTTTTGAGTGAATCATCAGTTCTCTAATTGATCACTGCATGTGAATTAAATATAATTTAATTCACTTGACCTCTCGCTAGTTCCTCCATTAATTAGAACTAGTTAAAGTGATGTTAACTCAAATAAATTAAGTTAATTAATTATAAGTCAAAATAAAATCAACTAGGGATCGTAAATGGTAGGAGACACTCTACATGCCTATAGTGTGACCCTCAACTCGAATTAACCATACTAACTAAGTCTTCCTAACTTAGTTAACTCATACAAGTTGTCATGTGATGTGGAATTACAATTTACTTCTAATTTAATTAAGGGAAAATTAAATTATAAACCTCTTCTTGTTGCCATTTTCAACACTCCCTCTCAACAAGAAAGGGATTTTCTGCTACCCCAAGCTTGCCTCTATGGAACTATAATTTTCCTCTTGACAGTGCCTTTGCCAAGATGTCTGCATCCTACTCCTCTATAGGAATGTACTCTAATGACATAGTCCTCCTCTACACAAAACATTTGAGATTGTGATATCGAATATCATTATGCTTGGACCTGTCATGAAAAACTAGACTAACCGAGAGTTCGATGCAACTCTGGTTGTCACAATAAATCATCGCCGGATCCATCTGCTCACCATCAAGACTTTGTCAACCTTGTTGTTGTCACAACTTAAGCATTTCAGATCTTCTGGAGTTTCTCCATACTTCAGGCCTTTGGCCATATATTCAAAGGGAAAAAAATAAAAAAATGATATCAAGTATATATATATATATATTAAAAAAAAACAAAAAATAAAAATAAAAAAGTTAAAAAAAGGAATTGGGAAAAGAAAAAGATTATAAAAGAAAAGAGAGGAATAAAAAAAAGGTAAAGTATAAAAAATAATATTATTAAGAGAAAATTTAAAAATTAAAAAAAAAAAAAAAAAAATCATATATATATATATATATATTAAAAAAAATTTTTATTAAGAGTATAATACCTAAAAGTACTATTATAAATAATTGAAAAGTGTTAGTATGAATCTTAATCGCAAGCGTACGAAAAAAGCTAACTTTAGTTGTGGATAACAAACAGCCCTAACATCAAAGATGGCTGCCAATTTCTTTAGATCTGCAGTTAGTTGACGAAGATAAATGCCACAAAATCTAGATCTATGCAGTTAAATACATTAAGCAGTAAATAAAAGCAATATTTTCTCCATGCATCCAATAGATAAGACAAGAATATTTTTAAAGAATTTTTGTATTTTTGACACCTAGGAAGGGAACATAGAAATATGTTACCAGTCCCCCTCAATGGGATGGGTTCTTATAAGTCCTCAACACTTGAAATCTAAGATCTCTCTATCTTGATGGTGTAGAAAACCCAGACAAAAAATGGAACTCAAAGAAATCTCACAAGAAAAAATGGTAGCAAAATATGACAATGATGGAGGATCAAAGTCAGACCAAAAGTATAGATCCAGAGTGATCTTTAGGCAACAAAAGGTAGTGAGTGAATGGAAAAATCCTTCTTTTTATAACAAAATATTGAGTTAATCTAGATATTGGTGCATAATTAAAATATTATTAACCAAATCAAGATCCAACTTTTATGGAATATTTTATTATATTTGTTGGAGGGAAAAAGAATTCAAATCCCTTTATTTGTAAATAATAAATAAATTATTTATTTATTTATTATTTTAAAGATGTGGTTGAGTAATAATCAAATAAATAATGATTTATTCAATTATTTATAAATGATTTAGTCAAATTTTACAAGGAATATTATTTAAATAAGGTTTAAATAATTATTCCTAGAAAATAATAAGATAAGTAATGATTTATTTAATTAATTTTCCTGTTTCGGGTTAAATATGACTTGGAATATTAATTAAACTGGTGTTTAACTAATTATTCCTTGAGGAAAATCAAACAAATGTGGATTTATTCAATATTTCTTCATGGGGTTTCAATGTGGGTTTTTTACTTTAAATTTAAATATATATATATTTATTATTATTATTATTATTATTATTATTATTATTATTATTATTATAAGTTATTAAAATTTAATATATTTCTTTAAATTTAATTTTTTATTTTAAAATTTAATTATTATTATTTTTTTAATTTAATAAACATTTTCTTAAATTTAAAAAAAAAAAATTCTTAAATTTTATGTTTTTTTTTATGTTTGAATTAAAATTTTTATTTTGTTTTTATTTTTATTTTTTTATTCCTATATATTTTTATATTTTAAGCTTTAAAATGTTTTTTTTTTTAATTTCTTTTTTTTTCTTAAATTTTAGGTTTTTTTTTAATGTTTGAATTTTAAAAATTAAAAAATGTTATTTCTATTTTTAAAAATGTCAAAAATATGACACTTTTTTTTTTTTTTGGTTCTTCCAGCATCAACTGGTTTTGTTTTGAGGGTGTTTTTTCAATCCTTTTTTCAAGAAACAATTTTGTTTTTAGCATAATTTTTTAAAATGTTGAAATTTGACCTTAAAAAAAAACCAAGTGCGTTCTGGAATACACTCTTTTTTATTGTTTTTGGTGTGTTTTTTCATGTTTTTTGAGTCTTTTTGGGTGAAAGTTCCCGTTTTGAGGTCAGGTTACCTATTTCATCGGTAATAGTGTTCTTATTAGGAATTTGGCTTTTGTGATCCATAAAATGTGTATAATAATTTTTGGTGAAAATCATATAAAAGAAATTTTTGTTGACGCGTTTCGAACCAGCAAGTTGGTTCATCATCAGGACAAGATGAGAAATCTGATCAGGATAAATAAAATAAAATAAAATAAAATAAATAAATAAGTATTAATAATAATAATACTCAATTAATCGATAAATTTAAGATCACTAAAGAGGTAAGTTTCATGATTATTTAGAAAATAAATAAATTAAAATAAAAAAATAAAAATAAAAATAAATAAATAAATAAAATAAATAATAAATAAATAAATTAAATTAAATTAAAAAATAAATAAAAATAAAAATAAAAATAAAAATAAAACAATAAAATAAAAATAAAAACAAAACAAAAATACTAATAAAAAACAAATTAATAAAATAAAAGGAGCACATTAGGAGAGAAAAATCAAGATTGAGAGAAGAAAGAACGACCCGAGGGAGCAAAATAAACTAACAGACTAAGAGTGAAGAGCAGGAATCCAGCATCTGCTAACATTCCACCCATCATCCCTATCAAGGTTAACCGGCCTCTTTTCTATTTCCAAGGCTTCCCTTAACTTTCGGTGGTGGAAGTGGTCAATTGTTGCAATAACCTTAGTATCTTCAATACAAATATGGTGATTTTTTTTTTTTCAGCATGCTTTGCCAAGGCAGAGGACCGAGATCTACCATGTCTAAGGTCAGCGACATGCTCATGAATTCTTTGGTTATTTGATCGACCAGTTTCACCAATGTAAGGTCTCCCACAGGAACACGGAATCAAATAAACACCCTTACCATCCATCGGGAAAATCGGGTCTTTAACTGATCTAAGGGAACTACGGAGACTGTGGAGAGGCTTGAAAGTTGAAGAGACATTATGTTTCTTCAATATCCTTGCGATTTTATCAGTGGTACCTTGGATAAATGGAAGGTGAACTCCAGATAATCGATCACAAGGATCTTTCTTAACCTTAGGACCTTTTTCAGCTTTTTGAAAAGCTTTAAGACAATGAACCCTGATTTAAGACAAAAATTTCTTTTGTGTGATTTTCACCAAAAATTATTACAAACAGTGTTCTTGTTGAAAATGAAGCATCGAAACCTTCAAATGTAGAAGTTCAAGTTGAAGGAAAAATGAACATTGATCCAGTAAATGTCACAACTCGAGAAGAAGAAAAGCAAGTTGCAAAAGATACAAACTTAGATGTTGTAGTTCAGATGATGAACATCCCATATGAAGGTTTTGAAGCCAACTCAACAACATGATTGCCAGAAGAAAATCAAAACGTTGCCACACACCTAATAAGGGAAAGTCAAATAAAAAAAGCTCCCTATCGACATCTAAATCATGGGAGTAGACAACTCGATCAAGTTTCACAAGTTTCAAGTCGCCGTAAGATTCCATGCAAGATTTATTTAGGATGGTATGATCCATTCTCAGTGCGACAGTTTGTTTGTCACTTAGAGGATCATATCAACTTGTATCAACAAGGATGACTGCCTCGAGATGAGAAGATGTTCGTAGCAGGAAAATAAATCAAAGCCTTTCATCAACAAGCTTTGAGGACAAAGCCTTTTGAGGAGGAAGGCAATGTAATGAATAAAATAATATAAATAGTGATTAATTAGTTAATTAGTAATTAGGTTGAAAGAGCATGTCTGATGAGACATGGCCTTTCATGAAGAGGCATCTACCTAGGTATATAAGTAGGCCTCATTTGTAACATCAATCAATTCATTCATCATACTTTTAATATAATATTTGTATCCTTAGTGGTTATTCTGATATTCCAAGTCTTTTGGACCATTTAACTTGAGAAGGAACTTTGTTCGCTTCACCCATTAAAAAGTGGAGGTGGGATTAATTACAACCACATTGTCAACTTGAAAGTTTTACCAGAAAAAATACATACCACATAAAATTTGAAGCAGGTGTGGTGGTGTAGAAGTAGTGTCAGGGATCCACCGAGATTGAACCCGAAAACTAGTTTTCCAAGCTAGAGGGGTTGTACAAGGCCTACAAAAGAATTGCATTCCAAACAAAACTCAAATCATTTTTTGGTATTTAACAATAATAGATTAGCAATATGACTTCAATATGACTTCTAATGACTTCTAATGACTTCTTGTCCTTCTCCAGCTTCTTAATTTGCGTTAGTAATTTTCCGTTGTGGTCCTTCATATGAGCAACCTCTTCATTCTTATTAGTGGTTATTTTGTCAATTTCCTTTTGCATATTTTGTATCACCTTTTTACCTTCTTGAAAAATTCTTTTGAAATTTCTTCTAAGTCTTCAGGCATCACTGAATGTGGCTTCAAGCTCACGTCCTATAGCATTATTTTCTTCTTTTTGTAGGAGAATGTCAAAAACATCTTTTTCATATTAAGGATGAATGAACCTAAGGTTTCCATCCATGGTGAACCCAACACAATGTCACTATCGTTAAAAGGTAATTTTTGCATGGTAAGTTGGGAGATAAAAGTATAATCCCCAATATTAAGTTGTATACTTTTTATATCGTACTTTTTTTTTGTCAAAAATGTCTAATTTTTCGATTATATTTGACTCAGGAATCATTAATTGGTTTGAAATTTTAGGGTTTATGTAATTTTTATCTTTAGCGGGTGATATAGAAATAGTGACATCTTTTCCAGTGGCAGTTCCTTTAAATTTAAATAGCACTTTAGCGTCGATGGGTACGATTTCTAAAAACCACTTCTGCTTCATTTCTAACTTAGACACCGGTTTGTTTCTTTGTTAATATTACTTGGGTTTTTAACTTTTTAAAGTCACTCTATTTTTATTTCAAACATTTTCCTTTCTTTTTCCTTTTTAAACTTTTAATATTGTTTTCTTTTAATACTATAGGGTATTATTTTTATAATACCTCTTTTTAAAAAAATATTAATTACTCCCATTTGATATATATATATATATATATATAACACACTTAATAATTTTTTTCTTCTTTGTAACCTTAATTACTTCCTTGATTTTTAATTATACTTATCTTATTTAACTTTTGACTTCTCATAGTCAAGTTCCTTATTCCAATAGTTAATTGGAATAATTAATTTACTTTTTCTCCTAAATAACCTTACAATAATATTTTGAATTATCTTTTTTCTGAAAGGAGAGTAATTTTTACTTTCTTCACACTTTTATAAAGTACTTTTATCACTTATAACCTTAACGCAAAGATTTCAATGAATCGTCATGCCATTTTTTACTTCCTGGCATTTTTTACTTAATTGGGACTTTCCTATCAATGTTTTTATTTTTATTTTTATCTTCCCTGTGTATGATCGACGGATTGACAAATTTTGTAATTATGTAGATTGAATTAGAATCATACGTGGCTTGTTGTAATTCTACAGCAACTTATGACTAAACACCTTCTGGTGTCTAGTAGTCGAAGGCGAGGGCCGCAATTGTAACTATGTAATCGGTGGTAGTCCAGCTGTGATAATGCCACATTTTATGGGCAGCGGTAGAAGACTACATCGGCGACATCGTGTAGGGGGGGGTTGATTGGTGGAAAAAAATGGGAGTGGTAGCTATTTTTGGTGGTGACGGTAAACATTGGCGGCACCATGAGTTGCAATGACTGGTCAACGAGCGGCTGGAACGATTTTTGCTTCGATTGGTGACAGTAAGATGGGGATGCGATAGCAGGAATGCCAACCCTTAGCCAAGGCTGGTTAGCAACGGCTCGGAAGACAGACCTTTATCTTGCCAATAATAAATATACCGCATGCAAGCTTATATATTTGGTATTTTCCTTTTCCTACGAATAAAGGCATCTGATCCTAAAATTTATGTTTTCTCTTTCCCTTTATCCGAGATGTATCAGCAAAATTACGCCTTCTAAATAGATTAATTGACAGGGATAAGATTTAAAAATTAACCAGCTAATAATGTATAAATCAACTCTTGGAAAAAAATTTAAACGACAGTACCCGGTGTGTGGAACTCGAAAACGGTGGTCGTGGAGTCGGGGTGGAGCCAATGGCCTTTGATGAACTCAGCAGTAGCGGAGAAACTCCAAAGGTTTATCGAAATGATTCAATGGAAAAAATATTTAAAATTTGACAGTCAAGGACCTGGATTGAAGAGCGTGGCCCTGTGCAGCATGAGCGACCAGAAGATCGACTCGATCTGATACCACATGAAGCGAACAAAGTTCCTTCTCAAGTTAAATGCTCCAAAAGACTTAGAATATTAGAATATCCATTGAGGATACAAATTTTATATTAAAAGTATGATGAATGAATTGATTGATGTTACAAATGAGATCTGCTTATATACCTAGGCAGGTGCCTCTTCACAAAAGGTCATGTCTCATTAGACATGCCCTTTCAACCTAATTACTAATTAACTAATTAATCACTATTTATATTATTTTATTCATGACAATGGGCAACAAACATGTCTATGTATGATGGAAAATCCATTTCGAGTGACATCCACACACTTCCAAAATCCCAATCCACATCCCCTATATCTAGCTATCCTTGGGCTTGGCCATCCCAAGAGCCTCAGAGCCATTTTCTAAATTTATATTTCTTCTTTTCACTTCTTATTCACATGCATCTCTTATTCTTGTTTTTCCTATTTCTTTCCTAGGATTATTTTTTTTTCAAAATAAATTTTCCATTTCTACAATTAGTTTAGGCTTTGATTTCATAACATTCACTACATTACATCATATCAACGAAAGAAGCACATGTGGAAAATCCACGTAGATTCAAACTGATATTTGTAATATGATAAAACAAAATACTTCAATCTACTCTACAAATGGCAGAAACCAATTGCGATCGCATAATCACATGAATAAGAAAGAGAAATAATTTCAATCACACAACACTAATATTTATTTGGGGAAAGCCTCAGCTAAAAACCACTCTATTTGTATATTGCATTAGCCAAAGAATATGAAAGCTTGGTTCAATACTTAACCAATTTCTTGGCATCAGGAATCCCTGTTTCCTTGCACATTTTCTTGGGTAATTAGGCCCCTATTAAGAATGAAATTTCCCAATAATGATTGCGCAGTACATAAAGGATATTCCTATGACTCCATGCACCACCTATATAATTTTCTGATTATAGAACTAATAGTACACTTCCCTTTAACTGCAATCTCAACTAGGTATTCCTCAAAACAGAAATGCATGAGTTATTTTTGAGTGAATTATCAGTTATCTAATTGATGACTACATGTGAATTAAATATAATTTAATTCACTTGACCTCTCACTAGTTCCTCCATCAATTAGAACTATTTAAAGTGATGTTAACTCAAATAAATTAAGTTAATTAATTGTAAGTCAAAATAAAATCAACTAGGGATCCTAAATGGTAGGAGACACTCTACATGCCTATAGTTTGACCCTCAACTCGAATTAACCATACTAACTAAGTATTCATGACTTATTTAACTCGTACAAGTTGTCATGTGATGTGGAATTACAGTTTACTTCTGATTTAATTAAGGGAAAATTAAATTAGAAGCCTCTTCTTGTTGTCATTCTCAACACTCCCTCTCAACAAGAAAGGGATTTTATGCTACCCCAATCTTTCCTCTGTGGAACTATAATTTTCCTCTTGACAGTGCCTTTGTCAAGATTTTTGCATGCTACTCCTCTATAGGAATGTACTCTAATGACATATTCCTCCTCTGCACAAAACCTCTGAGATTGTGATACCGAATATCATTATGCTTGGACCTGTCATGAAAAACTGGACTAACCAAGAGTTTGATGAAACTCTGGTTGTCACAATAAATCATCGTCGGATCCATCTTCTCGCCATCAAGTCTTTGTCAACCTTGTTGTCGTCACAACTTAAGAGTTTCAGATCTTCTAGAGTTTCTCCATACTTCAGGCCTTTGGCCATACCTTCAAAGGAAAAAAAATAAAAAAATGATATCAAGTATATATATATATATATATATATATATATATATATATTAAAAAAAACAAAAAACAAAAATAAAAAAAGTTAAAAAAAGGGAATTGGAAAAAGAAAAAGATTATAAAAGAAAAGAGAGGAATAATATATATATATATATATATTTTAAAAAAAATTATTAAGAGCACAAAACCTAAAAGTACTATTATAAATAATTGGAAAGTGTTAGTATGAATCTTAACCGCAAGTGTACGAAAAAGCTCACTTTAGTTGTGGATAAGAAACAACCCTAACATCAAAGATGGCTGCCAATTTCTTTAAATCTGCAGTTGGTTGACGAAGATAAATTCCACAAAATCTATATCTATGCAGTAAAATACATTAAGCAGTAAATAAAAGCAAGAGTTGCTCCATGCATCCAATAGATAAGACAAGAATATTTTTAAATAATTTTTGTATTTTTGACACCTGGGAAGGGAACATAGAAATATGTTACCAGTCCCCCTCAATGGGATGGGTTATTGTAAGTCCTCAACACTTCAAATCTAAGATCTCTCTCTCTTGATGGTGTAGAAAACCCAAACAAAAAAAGGAACTCAAAGGGAGATCACAAGAAAAAATGGTAGCAAAATATGACGATGATGGAGGATCAAAGTCAGACCAAAAGTATAGATCCAGAGTGATATTTAGGCAACAAAAGTTAGTGAGTGAATAGAAAAATCCTTCTTTTTATAACAAAATATTGAGTTAATCTAGATATTGGTGCATAATTAAAATATTATTAACCAAATCAAGATCCAACTTTTATGGAATATTTTATTATATTTGTTGGAGGGAAAAAGAATTTGACTTTGGTTAAATCCCTTTATTTGTAAATAATAAATAAATAAATGATTTATTTATTATTTTAAGGATGTGGTTGAGTAATAATCAAATAAATAATGATTTATTCAAATATTTATAAATGATTTCGTAAAATTTAACAAGGAATATTATTTAAATAAGGTTTAAATAATTATTCCTAGAAAATAATAAGATAAGTAATGATTTATCTAATTAATTTTCCCGTTTCGGGTTAAATATGACCAGGAATATTAATTAAACTGGTGTTTAACTAATTATTCCTTGAGGAAAATCAAAAATTTGTTCAATATTTCCTCATGGGGTTTCCTATTTAGACCATGAACAGCTTAATAAATAAGGATTACTAAGTTGTTTTTCATAGTGAAAGAAATTTTACTTAGGGTAAAATTGGTCTCACATGGTGTACTTTGGTCCATCTAATAGTAACAGGTTAGATGACCAAAAATTGGTGTAACAGATTGCCCCCTAGCGTGCGAGCGTTAGGAGCTAATCGTATGATCGAAGTACATTGTAATAACTCAATCACTAGACACCGAAGGGGAAATAAGAGGGAGAGAAATATAAGGTAGGCCAAAGCACTAAAGGAATAGACCCTGAGCAGGCGAGACTGACAGGTGTGACAAGTCTCTTTTATGAGTGAGTACCTGTGCTATAGGCAGCAGGGGAGGCATACCTATGCCCGCTGAGACAAAGTACAAAGAATAATGTGTCCAGTAAACAAGGGAATGAACTATATAGTACATGCTGGCATAAACATGAGCCAGAAAAAAACATGATAATTCATCCCACATACATATTGTGATTGGGATAACATCCATTACTTATACAATAATATATGAGTACATGAGATATAAGTGCAACAAAAGTGCCCCTGTAAATAGGAAAGGGCTCTGAAAAATATGACTGATACATGCAAACTAAAAGGCGTTGCAAGCAGCTGAGGCCGACATCATCAAATCTATGGAGCTGCATCAAAGGTTATAATGAAGAGGTCATCCAGGCATGTGGGGGGCTACCTAAAGGGCCACCCCCTCATGAGGTCTGAAACATCTCACACACACCCGGGAATCACCGGTACAATCTGCTGCATCACTGAACCATCAAGTATATGGATCTCGATCATGTTTTAAGAAGCTAGAGCTGAGAAATAATCAATTCAAAGGGAAATGAGTCCCTTTTCCTGATTTGAGTTACCGAACAAGAGTGGAAGCTGGAACCAAGGTACACCGTCCTTTAGAACTGTCTTCTGGAATGAATGATTTGATGTCAACAAAAGGAGGTTTGCCATAGGTGAGGAAATAAGGGATCCTCAACTAAGGCATGAGAGAAAATAGCAGAGCGACTGGCATACTAACACCAAGGATGATGATGAAATGGGGAGTACTAAGTAGCGGACGGACGACTTCCCTTGTTAGAGCATAAAGGGCATGGATGACCTAGCAGCAACTGACACAATATCAAAGGGGATAGGGGAAAATATGACTGAAGGCCATAATGTGAAACAGGAGAGAGGGACCAAGCAATGAAGGATGGAGGCCTATAGCGAGATACAAGGGGACTCGGGATAGACTCCATGAATGCGATGATGACTCAACTCAGATTCTCTAAACAATGGTGATTCAATGATGCTGCCACACAGAAAAGGTCCGGTGGGGACCATAAAGACATGAGTACAAGATGGTTACTCATGATGAAAATCAACACAAGCATGGACAAGTATGGAGGCAAAGTGGTGCCCCAAGTACAATTGTTGCAAGTGAAGAAATTTGATTTTGAGTTGTGGTGAAGTGACATTTCTTGGACAAAATGTGTCTTGGTGAAGTACCAAATCACAAAAAACTAACAGATACCCATTTGAGAGGTCGGTGAGAGCTTTCCAATGGTATAGATGTTTGTCAAGGTGAGCTACGATTTGGCTCCATCAGGTAAAAGAAAAATCAGGGGTCTCACTCCCTCCAAATTCACTCATTTACAAGTGTAGCTATGGTGAATGTAGAGAGGAGAGAAGGCCCTAAATCTTGCGGCGATCGTAGCAGAAAAATTGATCATTGAAATTGAGATCCTTCAGTTGCAGGTAAGAGGCCTAACCCTACTCTTTCATTTTAGTGGATTGAAAGTTTAGTTTAGGTGCCCAGAGCTCATGAATAGACCCCTACTCCTTTTCACAGTTGGGTCACACTTTTTGGGGAAATATCTATGACCTAGGTAGCAGTTTATGGGCAGAAAACTACGACCTGCACCAGGTTTTTGCTTGAAAAGTGCAACCTGTTAGAGATGGGCTTTTCTGTGGTGTTTTTTGGCTGAGAGATGGGTTTTTATGTTTTAATGCGGTCTTTACTTTCTGTATACTAACAACGATGATGGTGTTGTGCATATATGGAAGAATTACGGATCAACTGGAGAGAGAAAGACCTGGATACATTACGGTTACAGATCCAAGATGATCATGGTGTCTACAGTGCGTTGGCCAAGTTTGGGGTTCTGAAGTTTGTGAAGAACCCTTTGATGAGAGCTGGAGGGCCCTTGTTGACTCGGATTATCAGTTATTGAGATCCAAACCATGAGTTCTTTATAGTGCAGGGGCACTTGATCGAGTTGACGGTCCAGGATATATATTTTCTGACTGGTCTCCCACCACTTGGGATGGTAGGAATACTCAACCAATGTTATCGTTAGGGAAGAACATCATGGAGTTTGTAGAGTGCCATTTTCGACCAGGTCTCCATGCCAAAGGGACACAGATACACATTGGGGATCTAGAGAGGTTAGAGACCTGTGTTGTGGCCGCAACGGTGCTATCAGTTGTATTATCAGAAAATTATACAGGTGGTGCATGGAGTCATAGGAAGATCCTTGATGTAATACGCAATCATTATTGGGGAATTTCATTGTTAATAGGGGCCTAATTACCCAAGAAAATTTGCAAGGAAATAGGTATTCCTGAGGCCAAGAAATTGATTAAGTATTGAACCAAGGTTTCATATTATTTGGCTTATGCAATATGCAGATGGTGGGGTTTTTAGCTGAGGCTTTCCCCAGATAAATTTTATTTTTGTGCGATTGAAATTCTTTCTCTTTCTTATTCATGTGATTATGCAATCACAATTGGTTTCTACTATTTGTAGAGTAGATTCAAGTATTTTGTTTTATCATATTACAAATATCAGTTTGAATCTACGTGGATTTTCTACATGTCCTTATTTCATTGAGATGATGTAATGGAGTGAATGTTATGTAATCAAAGCCTAAAGTGATTGTAGAAATGGAAATGTTGTTTTGAAAAAAAAAATAATCCTAGGCAAGAACAATAATTTGTAATTGAAATCCTAAGAGCATGAATTCAAATAAATAAACCTAATCTACTTTGTAAAAATATTTATTATTCCTCAATAATGGATTTAGCACCTAGGGGTCATGATTCAAGCCTAAGAGACAAAAAACCAAGATTTTGGAGCAAATCTGGTAAAGTTTACACATTCTACATGAGTGTTACAGGTGGTTTCTATGGACGAAACAAAATTTCTACATGAGGTCTTTTTTTGCTACTGGGGGAGATAACTCACCGAATGACCAATTAAATCAATGAAATTAGGATGGGACAAATTTTTCTACATTAATAATAATGGTATATCTTGGATCGTAGGCATATAGGTTTTTTTAAGTATCTCCATGAACATTTACATGGCGTAAGAATCGGCTACATAAGCGGGTACATGTACATGACGTAAGCGGCTTAAATATCCATTATCCGTTTTGGTCAGGGCTAAAAGAAAATGTAAAAAATGCAACCGACAACTTCTCACATGAAATTTTATCGCTCAAACATATTTGAAGGTGGAACATGTAAGTTTCCCCGATTGAATTTAACATTTGACAAACTAAATATTTTTTTAAGTATTTCCATGAACGTAAGAAGCGGCTACTTAACGTATAACAAACTAAAGGTTGCGCTAAATGGTTGTAACTTGGAAGTAAGTGGTAAGAAACATTGTGGTGTGGTGGGAATCTTCGAGTGCATTCAGTGCTTGTCTTGTGTGCAAAGCCAAGTGGAGTGCAACAAGTGACTGAGTATAGAAGCAGGTAATGCATTTTGTAATGATGAAGTAGTACTAATGTAATGTAGTGGATTACCACCAATGAGTTCTTCAATATGTGCATTACATATTTTTAGTTTTACATCAGTGTGTGTGTTACATATTTTCAGTTTTCTATCAATGTGTGCGTTACATATTTTCAGTTTTTAAGTAAAGTTTAAATATCAATGTGTTCGTTACGCTATTTTCAGTTTTAAGTAATGTTAAAAATCGGTTACGCTATTTTCAGTTTTAAGTAAAGTTTAAACATTCGTTATGTTATTTTCAGTTTTAAGTAAATTTTAAACATCTATCTTTTACAATATTGCTCATTTTGAAGTATCATAGCCATGGCCAGGAACTACTATGACTCTACATCTAACGGTAATGGCATGGGCGGAAAAAAGTGGGATGATGGCACATTTTCAGGGGTAAAAAATATTACTGTGAATACAAATAATGAGACATTAACCTCGCTAGAAGTGACTTCTACTTTGGTAGGCCACGATCCAACTATTCGTATGAAGGACTTCGGAGGGCTTATAAACGGAGGAGACAACACCCAAACAAAAGAGGTATGTAAGTCACAACTAGATGAATTGCATTGCAAGTCATACAAAATTTTGGTTTTCTTTGGCTTGAGGGTATCTGGTGGATGTGGATATGGATGCAATTTATTGTGGATTATCCTGGCGAATACATCACTAAAATGAGTGGACATATGGGTTTGGCCCCACTCCCTAATAACTCTGACAAACACTACTTTGTGGTGAAGTCTTTGACTAATTCAAGGATAGTGCTCTTAAATGGTTCATGAGTTTAGGGACTAATTCAATAAGATCATGGAATGATATGAAAAATATATTTCTAGAAAAATATAAAGGTCATGGTCTTAGAAAATAAATCTTTATGATGACTCAAATAGAAGATGAGAGCCTCAAGGATCTAATAGAGAGGTTCATATATAATGTTACATATTTTAAGACCTAACACACTAAAAACCCTCTTACTTAGAACAATTAGGGATGAGTGGATTGGTCTCCTTAATCTCATGAGTATGGGAGAGGTATACCAATTATCGTTTGATGAAATTTGTGAAAAATGCAACCACATATCAAGAGGAAGGGAAATGGTAAGTAAATCTACATCAACATTGGTGAGTCAAGCTGAAATTAGAAATTTTATTGATAACTTTAAAATAGAAATTCTTAGAAATCTAAGCAAACAAGTAGAAATGTTAAGAATGAAAGATGAGAAAAAAGAAAATTTTGATATTTGTGTTGTCAATACAAAATCATATTGCCCATCCTTACCAAGGTTTTAGCAAGTTTACCGAGAGGACAATGGAGAAAGTCACTAGCACCAAAGAAAATATGTTATGCCACTCAAAGAATACCATGGCAGTCTATTCAACCTGATATGATGCGAGAACCTGCTTCATAATTTCAAGTTTATGCACATCCATCTCAAAGTAATTGGAACACACCCTTTCCTTGGAAACCTTGGCCATCTCAACCCTTAAACCAATATTGGCAACAAGGTTGGAAAACAAATTATGGGAGAAATCCAAATATCCTCAATATCCTCCATACCCAACTCCATGTTATCCCTACCATCCACCTCTGCCATAACCACAACCTCAACCACAACCTCTAGCACATCCATCATTTCCAAACCCGCACAAGGAAGAAGATAAAACCACTTACAAGGTTGAGGTACAACACTTCCAAACATATCCTCTCGATATAAATGGTATTCATCTTAGAACAGGAAACGTATTGCAAAAAAAATATTCTATTGATTTCATTGAAGGAAAATATCCAAAAGAAGAATATTCAAATGAGGAGACCAAATGATCATGGGCTGCAGTCCATGGGGATAAGACAACAGAATTAGAGATTGAGGAAGTTCCATCATGTTCACCATCAGATCCTCTATGTTTTGAAGAGAATACTCAACAAAAAGAAGAAGATATGAATTTCATGGATGAAGAATATATACAATATGATCCAAAATAGCAAGTGGACCAGAGGCATCAAAACTATATTGAAATATGGCTCCAAACAATCATTAAGTTGCAGCAACACACTCTTCTTCAACAATTATTGATCTCATATCAGTCAAAGAAGTTGGTCTCTCACATTTAGGTACATGTCAAAGAATATACTTCAATCCTACACGTGATTTTATCTATAATTTTGTTGTGCACATGGAATCATTGGAAGTATTCTTATAATTTTTTTTTTCCAGGTAGAGTACGATAAAAAAAGAAATAAAAAATGGAAAAAGAGAAAAATATGAGGAAAAGAATAAGGTCTCACGTGTAACCTCTTTTAGGCTCCTAATATTGGCTCATTGATTGAAAACCTCCATGAGCCGATCAATGGGTTGGGAAAAGAGAAAAAATATATATATATATATATATATATATATATCATAGGTGAAAACCCCTCCTTTGAGGGGCCTAGACAGACCTACAAGTGGAAAACCTCATTGAGGAAACTAGTAGGCCTAATATATATATATATATATATATATATATATATATATATATATATATATATATATATATATATATATATATATATATATATAGATATATATATATATATATATAATAAATAAACTCTTTGCTCCATGTATCTCTCTATGATAAATGTAGGTTCTCTCCAACCATTGCAAGCAACAAGAATAAGTTAGCACCAAAAGGGAAAAAATTGATCAAAAACCTAGTCAAAGAAAGTTAAAATTCAACTTTCTCCTCCTTTTCTCATATGCTCCAATAGGACCAAAGCCATGTAAATCCATCACCCCCATCCATTTCCAACATCGATCCATCAATTCCAAGCATTTCCCATTCATTTTCCTCACTATCCTAAAATGCTATAGGAGGGTTTTGTTTTGCTACAAGAGGCCAACATACAGTGAGCAGAAAATTGTTTTTAAAAAATATCAAGAGCCATCCATCAATTGGTCACGTTGTTTCATGGGGAGATGCATTTGGATGATGGTAACATGCTCAAACAATTTCAACAAATTCCAGTGCACACTTTTGAGAAATCATCCTGCATCACCTACAATGATTTTTAATTTTACCAATATTCATGTATCCATTTTTCGAGATTTTTTATGGGGAGGTTCATAAGGATGATGGAAACATCCTCAAAACATTTCAAGTCAATCCATTCGATCTTTTGAGAGATATGGATAAAACAATTCTGCTACAAGGGGTTGTCCTGAAATGCTACAGGAGGCAGATCCAATTAGAGAAAGAGGAGAAAATTTCATGTATCTTTTAGGAAATGTTGAGAGAGGTCCACCATAGCCTCATCATTCATTTTTCACATCACTTGACCTCTTATCCACACTCATTTTTACCTTTTTCCATGAAAAGAACCCTTTTTCACCCCTTCTTCCATCCCTTCCACCAAAAAAAAGACCTTTGATCCTTGTGAACAAATTTATCATGAATTATGAGTATTTTTAAAGGCGGAACCTGAAGGAAATTTTGATTTTAGTAGGGTCTATGTGACTGCTATAAGAAGAATACCTTTTGGTAGTTGCGGCAAGATTCATGATCACTTAGCAAGTAACAACATACGATATTAGGAATGTCTACATGAAGGATAAACCTGCATCATCAAGCATCAACAAGCAAGAAAACATTAAAAAATACATATATTTCTCAATAAGTTGCAGAAGATGATCAAGAACAACCTCACTCATGTAAAAATATACAATGCAACCATCAAAGGATCAACACATCAACAAGAAACCTCTGAAAACATGCATCAATAATGAATCAAGGCACCATGCAATACCTGCAACATAGTCTTTGGCTCCAACAACACCTGCAAAACAAGTATGCAATCCAAAACATCAACACCATCAACTAGCTCCACATGCAGGAAAGATATGAAATCAAATCCTCTTGGCTTCATTACTGCCATGTAATTGCTCTTTTTTTTGTATAAGTATTGGGGGTCAATAAAGGTAGCCAAAAGACACCATGACAAAGGAAGGAAGAAGGCTAGGTTTCTAAAGGGTGAGAAACAATTTCAGTAGTCGGGAGATGATGGGCCCCAGAATTGTATATTTTATTAGGCCCATTTGATTATTTATAAACACTTAAAACATGTATTTGAACCTCTTACCTGCAAATCATAGATTTAGTTCATAGTATTAATGGGTCCTTAGGAATTTGGTTTATCCTTGCTTATTATGTGCCTAATATTATTTATTTTGTAGAATATTGCGAGAATATTAGGCAGATTATGAAGATTTGGAGCAGGAGATAATCTAGAAATTTTCTCCCTACTATAGGAGGACCAATATTGGATAATAAATGAACATCATATCATGAAATTATTGAAAAATTTTGGAGCTCCAGTGATTGAGAAAATCTAGGAATGTGTTCTTTGTCATTTAATGTAGATTCCCAGTGTTGTGACTTAGATCCACTATTTGAGGGATTTTGGAGGGGAAAAATTCCTCCTTTCAAGGAAAATGCTTCCCTGTCAATTTTATTACCAATTTGAATTTTCCTCTAGAGGCATGTATTTCTTATCCTTCTTATGGAAAAAACTTGTATTTTTGCAAGTCCACTTTCATTCCTAGCAGGGATGTACTGGGATTGATTCAAATAATGAATTTTGGTGCTATTTTTAGCTTCTAAATCTTGTCCTCCTTCATAGGACTATGAGTATCCTTTTTCTTGGCCATCCCAGGAGTTTCAAAGCCCTTTTTTACAATTTTTATTTCTGATTTTTACTTCTTATTCACATTTATTTCTTATTCTTGTTTTTCCTATTTCTGCATTTTGTATTGATGCTTCTTTTGTTGTAGAATTGGGTTAAATGATTGAAGTGATATTTCTCGAAGGTTATTTAAATTTTCACAAGCATGATTCATCATTAGAATAACTTTTAAAAGTCATATTCATCATTGAGCTACTTGAATTGGTTTACTAGTTCACAAATCTAGAATTTATGGAAGTCCCTTGTAGCAAAAAGTAGTACTTTTGTTCTATTTTTTAGAAAAATTTAATGAGATTCAATTGAGTTGATTCCAATTTTATAGGTTCATAAAAACATTGAATTTAATATAAAAATTTACCCCATTACATTTTCACTTGATAAGGTTAGGAATTTGATAAGTTAACTAGCTCACTAGTTCTGAATTTCCAATTTTTAGATTAGTAGTTTTCTGATTTTTTTTTAGCACGTGTTAATAGGGGTTTTTTGGATTGATTCCACATGGAATTAAGTCCTAAAACATCCTACTTAATAATAAAAAAAATTCCCATCCTTACCTGGTCATTCAGTGAGTTATCTCCTCCTGTAGCAAAACAAGACCTCCTGTAGCAATTGTGTTTCACATGTAGCACGAGTAGACTTGACCATATTTTCTCCAAAAGCTTAGTTTTTGTCTTTTAGGATTGAATCATGACATATAGGCTCTAGATCCATGATTTAGGAATAATAAACACCACTTAGGACATTCATTTTTACAAAGTAGATTAGGCTTATTTATTTAAATTCATTCTCTTAGGATTTCAATTACAAATGGTTGTTGTTGCCTAGGATTAATTTCTTTTCAAAGTAACATTTCCATTTTTACAATTATTTTAGGCTTTGATTTCATGAAATTCACTCCATTACATCAGATCAATGAAATTAGGACACATTGTATGTTGCACATATAGTAGCGACACTTCTTAAGTTTGTACGAACCCTAGGTTGATAATTTAAGTTGGTAGCCTTGGGAGTTGCAATATTCTTGTTGCAATATTGCGGCTCGTCACTCATATTCTTGATATGCTTCTGATCTTACGGTCCACGGCTAGCGTAAGGGAAATTTTTAACGAAGGAATTTTATTTTAAAGTTTAGAAACTTTGGCGAGTAATAATGGTCCCTAATATGCAAATTTTCAAACATCTAATGTCTTTCTTATTTAATATTTAGATTTTTAAATACCTTATATTAGTCTATATAATATTTTAGCAATTTTTAAGGTAAAATAATTTTATGCTATAAAATTTGGGTGAATTAGTTTTAGAAAAAAATGGAAATTGGTGAATCTTTTTTTTGCAAAAAACATGGAAAATTAGCCCACTTGCGAATATTAACCCCTAAAATTTTCCCTGGTTAGCCTCATTTGGCGGAACACTAAAATTCCAGAGGTTTCCTTCAAATTCCACTAAATTCTTCCCCTCTTTCTTCCTTTTCCATTCCATGATTCTTGCAGTATAAATGACCATCATATAACACATGGCTTCATGAGAATAAACTTGGGGTGAATCAATCACAATGGCATACCATTCAATGTTGTACACCTCATGCGGAAGGTGTATGAAGGCGAGCTTGCACACTAAAGTCTCCAGTTTGAAACCCTACCCTGAGGGCCAACATTCTCTAGAGCATGTGTACGCAAGGAAGTCGATGGCTAGGGTAAGTACGGTGGAGTACTAGACATGGTAGGCTTTCAACAATTTGTGCTTTAGACAAATGCCACTACCAAATTCGAGTGCATAAGACAAATGTCATTTTTTAAGTGGAGGGAGGATGATGAAAATGAAGACCTCCTATTGGCTAGGGTGAATTGTGTCTACCTAGCCCAACCTGATAGAGGAAATGTGTATCAATGTAAGTAAATATTTAATATGGAGGAAAATAGTTAAAATGAAAATTAGTTTTAAAATTTTGAAATTTAAAGAAATTATTAATATACATTTTCATTTAATATTTAAAAGTTTTGAAATAAGATTTGGTTATTAATAAATATTTTAAATGTTTTTATGATAAAATTTATTTAATTAATGTTTTACAAATATAATGATAATAATGGTTATTATTATTAAAGTTAAATTTCGTTTATTTAAGGCATGATGATTGTTGCTGGTTATAGAACATGAAAGTATATTTTATTTTATTTTTCCAATCATCACCCTCCTCCTCCTATTGTTGCCACTAGGTTTCTTTCTCTTTATCCTCCGACCACCCTCTCTCTTTCTCAAGGAAAGTGTGGGTAGGGCTATCAAATATACAACAAGGGAAGGGGCAGGTGGAAATGGTGCACACAAAATCGCCATTCTTAATATGTGTGGTGCATATGCATGGTTGTCCCTTGTAGACATGCACAACCCTCATGGCCTTACACACATATATGTTCTTCACAAAGTGCATGAAGTTGTATCCCACTTCCGGGAGGTCCATGCTCTCCCCTTACAACTGTATACCTGACTGTACGTCTTAGTAAACCTTGTGTTCTTCTTATACACTGCAATTTCCACTCAGATTATGTATGAAACTTCCCACAACTCATCCATCGAGTCATCCCCGAGTGGAGGAATTTTTCGTCCTCCTACCTCTTTGTCGCAATGATATGCACCTGAAATTTGGCCATTAACTCTTCAACCGAGAAGGATTTGTATTTCCGATCGATCCCATATAAATTATGGTACTATTTTGTTCACTGGCTGAATTTTTTGTTGGAATTAGATTCCTGGGCTCCTACCTTGATTCTTCCATTTTTTTTTATTGAATAAAATATTAAATTCAATCCAAAGAAACTTTCTTCTTTTATTCTATGATTCTTTTCATTGAATGGACATTAAATTCAATCGGGGCGACCCAATTTCATGTGACCAATGTGGATCTTTAAAGTGGTCGGTTGCATTTTTAGCATTTCTTTTAGCTTCTACCAAAACGGATAATTATTATGTCGAAGGCATTTTATAAGGGAGTAGTACTCTTTGAGAGCTTTTCTCATCTGTCCATAGCCATTGGAAGTGCGCCACCTATCATCTATCATTAGTCCACTTGCAAATTAATTATTCCATGCCATTTTTCCATTGTGGTCAACATGCATACACAGGTCAAATGGTGGAGCATATGTGTGAGCTTCAAATCACTCGGAATTTAAGCTGCGGCCAAAGAATTATTTTTTTAGTAACTGATTGGTCTCTGCCGTGGTTGGAGGATCTTTAATGGCATGCTTACCAATTTGAAGGATTGGAGCTTTTTAATGGTGAAATTAGCAGTTGTAGAGTCTATGATTTAAAATTACAGTGAATCGAGCCCACGAGAGCTCCTGTATGAGAGGAGATGAAGGCAGATACACTCCTATATTATGCGACTTTTCATATCTCCCCCAAGCATACAAGGTGCATTTGAAAGTTCTGTTAAAGATTCATGTAAATTATCTCTTTTGTGAAGGTTTTACTGTTTTGTTCAGGATCCATGGGACGAGATAGATGTATTTATTCATGAAAAAGTTAATGTTTGGATTCGGCGGTGATATTTTTATGCATTAGAACAATTTGAGAGCTTTTCTATTTTTGGAATGCGATGACTCCATGCTGAGGTTCGAGCTTATGGCGACAGGTGTGAATTTTCATTTCTAGCGGTGGCGAAATGGAGAAGCTTGTGTCGGGGTTTCTAAATCCTTTTGTTACGCATTTGCAAGCAGCAGAAGAGCAATTTGGGAGAGTCAGGCATTTAATAAAAATTGAAACAAATGATATTCAAAATGATGCCCCATGGTTCACCTAATGCACCTTGAAAAGGTCAGAGATTTCGGAATAAAGAAACTTATTTTAATTTTTAATGAATTCTTTCTATAACGAGGTAAAGATGAGTCCAATTTGTCTCTTTTTTATTTTGTATCCCTTGACAATTTTTAAATAAATTCCCTACACGGATGATTCATTTTTTTTCAACGAAATTTCCCAAATTCCCTAATTATGTGGATATATTTTTCTGATTCGATAGCACTCCTGAGGTGCTGGAGTTGGTTAACACAGTTTACACTGAAATGTCTCAGATGGAAACTTCCAGAAACTTCTAGTATTCTATGTATTCAAAGGTGGGAAGGATACCAAATTCTTGCTACTTTGTTTTGAACAGTATTTGGCTTTGCCTAGAGTTAAAACCGAAATATACTTAATTTATTTTTACTTTTAATGGGGAGCTAGCGAACAGGGGTCTATTTCGAGGTCAGGTATACACTGGATCTTATCTGTTTAATGTGTTTGTTGGAAATCTTATTGCCACATTAATATAAAGTGAATGAGTGCACAACCAATTGTAACTCTCTTGTAGCTTATTCTAAATGCTACCACATCAATCAAAATTTTGTACATATGTTTTGTTCTGATTGTTATGCTCGTTTACTGTCTTGAGTTATAAACACTTAAATTTCTCAAATCTTGGGTTGCTACATACTTTTGAACCATGAATTCTCCATAAACCATTTTAACACCTTTCATACTACTTGAACTAGCTTAACAACTTTGTAGCAGCTGCTTCATCTCATATGGCTCCGCTACAATATTTTTCCCTTTGCTTCACTGCCTCACTGGATTCCAATGGAAAGATTAAGTGTTTTAAATGTGTTGAGGGGCTTTCATAATGCATTATATTAGATATCATTTTGTGGGATTCAACTGCGTTAAGTAATTAATTCATCTATGACAATTTCTATGAGAGGTAGTCATAACTGACTAATTTCTCCTGATTTTTGAATAGTCTACTTAGCACTCATTGCATTGGGTGATGCTCACAAGGGTGAAGAAGTGGGATTGAAACTAGTGAAATGAATCACATAGCGTCAATCATGATGTAAGGCTTGATCGAATTCTAAATCTCTAATGTTATCTTCAATTCACGTTTTCCCAAAAAATCACTCTACATAATAAGCCTCCCTGCTACATAGAAATCTTGTCTATAAACAACCTTTTTATTTCTACACTACCACAATTGGAAAACAAAAACCAAAATGATGCACTACTTTTTTCAATTCTTTTCTTTCGATTGTTGTTTTACATATATTTACATGGCCAATTTATAAGACAGATCCTTTATCCCAACAATAAAACGTTTTAAACCTCATATCCTTACCTTATCACAGAACCAGAGCTCTTTTGGAACTTATGTGATCGATCTGTAGTTTGATAAGGAAAATTTCAATACACAGGGAAAAAGTGTAGCACAAAGAAGAAAAGCACCCTCCAGTTGAGAAAAACATAGCGCTTGACCAAAACTTCGATTTTCACTGGACTTCTTTGGATCATCATCAAATGCTAAGTTTTTGAGGTACGATCCATAGGTTCAATGATGAATTCTTAAAGGATCTAGTTGTTCCAATGACATCCATTTAATTTCCTTGGTTAAGAGTCATGGCTATGTGAAATACGCATAACATAAAACAAAAAAACAGAGCTATCTAATGCAAGACTTTTCCATTCCGGTGTGAAAAATGTTTCACCAGTTCAGAAAGAACAAAAACAATTTCAATACAAAAAATGATGGCATCTACAACTAGTCTTTTCTTCGATTTAAAAAAAAAAATACAAAAAAAATAGAATTTTTTTTTCTCTGGCCCTCAATGGCTTGATTAGCATTACATTCCTCCTCACTAAAAATGATATTTTCATTATTTTAATACTCCCATCTAATCAAATCTTTCAAAAAATCTAATCCCTAATCTATTGGTCTAACACACACCTAAGCTAACAAACCTAACCATTTCCTTATTAATCTGGAACTCCATTAACTCTTTAGAATAGATTATAATTTAAAATAAATTGAAGAGGTCCAACCCTCTTTAATAAATGATGGTTGACCAATCAGGTCCATGGAATTGATTTCATTTGATGCTCTTGGATCAGACTCCTGATGAAGAAAAGAATGATCCATCAAGTCTTCAGGATTCACTTGATATTTTTGTAGCTCTGCTACTGTCATCCAACTAGAATCTTCAACTCGCTATCCCTTCCATTTGATTAGATACTGATAATAGGTTTGGCCTCTAGTCTTGTTTGTGTGTCTTTTCTCGAGGATGGCTTCCACTTCTTTCTTCACTGTCTTTGGCATATTTTCGTCCCAATTTAGAGTCTGAACCTCCCCATCCGCAAGTTCTTCTTGTGATTTTGCCTCTATTTCCTTGTACAGGTACAAATATGCAACATTATAGATAGGAGATATTCCAACTCCTTCCGATAGCTCAATCTCATAAGCATTGGAGGAAAAATTCCTCAAAATTCTGCATGGTCTTATCTTTTTCATTTTTAATTTGTTATAGGTTCCGATAGGAAATCTTTCTTTCCTCAGGTAAACCATAACTAAATCACCCACTTGAAATTCCTTTTCTCTTATTTTGACATCATCCCTTTTTTTATACATCCCACTATTTTGGATGTTTGTAAACTAACCTTCTTAATATATTTCCCAAGCTCTTTTTCACCACTTCAGTTTTCCCATCCATCAGAGGATGATAGGCTGAGCTAAAATTGAGTTTTGCACCTATATTCATCCATAGAGTCATCCAGAAATGTCCCACGAACTTAGTGTCTCTGTCTGAAACAATACTTACAAGCAGCTCATGTAATCTTATAATTTTTGAGAAAAACAAATTGGCAATGTGAGTTGCATCACTAGTTTTCCTACAAGCTAAGAGATGAGCCATTTTTGAAAACCTATCTACAAAAACATATATATAAAAATGTCCTCTTTGAGTTTTTGGAAAAACCAAAATAAAATATATGTTGATCTCATCCCAAGGTATGTTTGGTACTGGCAATGGCTAATATAATCTAGTGTTTTGGCTCCTTCCTTTAGCATGTTGACAAACCCTGCATTTCTCAACAAAAGTTTTGATGTCATTTTGCATGTTTGGCCAATAATAAAAAAACACTCACTTGAGCGAATGTTTTTTCCTACCGAAAGTGTCCAGATAGTCCCCCACTATGTTGTTCTTTAATCATATTTTCTCTCATGGAGCATTTAGGAATACACATTTTATTGTTCTTGAACAAAAAACCTCCTTGAATCAGGTAGTCTAACCACTAGCTTCTATTATGAACCACAAGATTTTGAACAACTGCATATATTTCTTTAAAATTTGTGTCTTCCTTGTACATATCAATCATCTCTTCAAATCCCAAGATGCCAATCTTCAGTTCCTGCACAACCAGATTTACTCGGCTCAAAGCAACAATAACTTTATTTGACTTCGTGTGTGCTTGATTACAAAGGTAAAACTCTGTAAGAACTCCGTCCACTTAGCATGATTTTGGCTCAACTTTGGCTGACTATTTAAGAACTACAATGCATGATTATCATAATACAACACAAATTCTTTGGGTAACAAGTAATGCCTCCATTTCTTTAAAGCCTGCACAATAGCATAGAATTATTTTTCATAGGATGAGTACTTATTCTTGGCCTCATTCAAATTTACACTAAAATAAGCTATCGGTCTCTGTCCGGACTCAGGACAGCTCTAACTTCTATCCCACTAGCATCAGTCTCAACTTGGAAAGTTTTATCAAAGTTTGGCAAGGCCAAAACAGGTTTTTCAGTTATTTTCTTTTTCAACAGCTTGAATTTTTTATATTTTGCCTCTTTACACTTAAATGTTTGGTTTCTTTCCTTTATTGTTTCAACTATCGGTGCACATATCTGACTAAAACTTATTATAAACTTCCTATAAAAATAGGCAAGACCGTGAAAACTTCTTACCTCAAATATGCTTCTTTGGGTTGGCCAACTCACAATTTCTTGGATATTTTATGGGTCCATCTTCAAACCTTCTTCTGAGAATAAAAATCCCAGGTAAATGAGCTCCTTATTCATGAAAATGCACTTCTTCAAATTTATCAGTAGTGTCTCCTTTTGCAAATTATCTAAAAGCAGCTTAATGTGCTCCAAATGTTCTTCTTTATTCCTACTGAAATTTAGAATGTCATCAAGATATACTATCTCAAATATTCCAACATATTCTTTTAAGACCTCATTCATCAGTCTCATAAATGTACTTGGTGCATTATTGAGCCCAAAAGACATCACTAACCATTCATACAACCCATTGTTGGTCTTGAATGCAGCCCTCCATTCCTCCCCCTCTCTAATCCTTATTTGATGGTATCCACTCTTCAGATCTATGTTATAAAAATAATTCGACCCACTCAAACAATCCAAAAAAAAATCCATATGTGGCAAGGGAAATCTATACCTGATAGTGATCTTATTTATTGATTTGAATTCAGTACACATGCGCCATTCACCACCTTTATTTGGACTGAGCACTGCTAGTACTGCACACATATTAAGGCTTTCCCTTATTATTCCTTTATCCAACAACTCCTGCACCTGTCTTCCAACTTCTTCATTCTCTCGAGGATTTAATCTATATGCTGCTTTGTTTGGTAAATTTTCACCAGGTATTAAATCTATTCGAAGGTTGATACTTCTAATTGGTGGAATTTCACTTGGTAATTCATCAATAATAAGGTCAGAATAATCATTTAGAAGATTTTTTTTTTCCACATCCAGATTGTCTAGATTGGTAGAAGTCAAAATTACCTTGGGTTTACCCACAACAAGAAAATGTATTTCTTTCTCCTTCTTGACTTCTTGCAACAATTCTTTTCCACTGATCATCATAACATTAATTCCAGTTGTTCCTTTGTCCACTTCATCCTTCAAAGGCAACAATGTGTGCTTCTTCCCATCCTTCTCTAAGGTATAGATGTTCCTTCTTCCATCTGAATGGATTTCCTATCAAACTTCCAGGGTCTTCCCTGTAATATATGGCACACGTCCATTGGGATCACATCACACAGCATGACATCTTTATATGTACCAATTTGTATCTCTTCTCTGCACTATTCTGTCACTAAGAGCTGATGTCAATTTTGTAAGCAAGACACTTTATAGGGAGTAGGGTGTACCGTCTTAATCAACCCCAATTTCTCAATCATCTTTGTGGGGACAAGATTGTCAGTGCTTCCACTGTCAATCACAACCTTGCATAAATTTTATTTAGACTTGCATACAATCCTGAATAGGCTATTCCTTTGAGCTGGCTCATTTTATTCCCTCTCTGCCTTAAGCAACACCCTTTTTAACAATTAGGACTCTCCTACCTTAGGTGGCTCTTCTTTCCCCATGACCTGAGGGTTTTCTTATTTTGTCTCCAATATATTCAAATTCCTTTGGTTTTTTGTTTTATTTTGAGGGCATTCCCATGATCCATGTCCTAATTCTCCACATATGTAACACCAAATTTCTCTTCCTCGGCCTCTACCTCTGGGCACAAATATTCCTCTACCAAAGTCTCCTCTCTGTGGTGGTCGGTTACTTGAACCTCCTACCTCATTCTGAGAGTGTTGGAACCTTGGTCTGGAAGTTCCTATTGCTCTTGCTGGACATTTACCTCTATGCCTCTGACTTTGATTTCTCAACATTTTCTCCTCTGCCTTCAAAGTTGCTTGATAGGCATCTTCAATTCTCTTCAGACTCAGCAGACTGATTTCATATTATATGTCATATCTCAAGCTATTGATATATCTAGCTACCTTTTATACGTCATCCTCGACATGTCCTTCTCTAATTCTCAGCTTGTAAAACTCCTATGTTTACTCCTTGATACTCATTCCTTTTTGCCTCAAGTTTAGTAACTGTATAAAAAGGTTCAACTGGTAGTCTTTTCATGAATTTATTTTTTAATTTTCTCACCATTTTATCCCACTGCTTGATCTTGGGATTTCACTTTCTCTCTCTGGAATTTTGTATTTCATCCCACCAGATAGATGCATGGAAATTCAACCTGGAAGCCGTAAATTTTACCTTCTTTTTATCTTCGACCTCCTCATAGTCGAAATTCTTATCTAACGAACTGATCCAATCCATCAGCTCTTACAAATTAAGGTTCCCATCATACAAAGGTATTTCCACCTTTGGTCTTCCACTTTATTTTGCCAAAATCTTGAAAAATTTAGCTCCTTTGCTTCCTTCCTCTTATTCTTCCTCAGAAGATTCCTCTACAGCACTGGCATCCCCCTCATCAGGTGTTCTCCTTTGAGCACTCTCCATTGTCTTCATTATTTTGCGAAGATGTCAAATCTCTTCCAGCAAAACTGCATTGGCTATAGGTCTTCCCCGACCTATGTCACCTCCTCTCCTTGGTGGCATGTTTGCTGAAGTTCTAAGAGAAGAACTCAGTTCTTGTCTGGGCTTTGATACCAAATGATGCAGGGCTTGATCGAATTATAAATCTCTACGGCTGCCTTCAATTCATGTTTTCACAAAAAAAAACTCTACATAATAAGCCTCCTTGCTGCATAGCAATCTTGTCTATAAACAACCTTTTTGTTTCTACACTACCACACTTGGAAAAAAACCAGAATGATGCACTGCTCTGTTCGATTCTTTTCTTTCTATTGCTATTTTACACAGATTTACGTGGCCAATTTATAAGACAGGCCCTTTATCCCAACATTAAAATGTTCTAAACTTCATATCCTTACCTTGTCACAGAACTGGAGCTCTTTTGGAACTTATGTGATCGATATGTAGTTTGATAAGGAAAATTTAAATACACAGGTAAAAAGTGCAGCACCAAGCCCTCCAGTGGAGAGAAAAGTAGCACTCGACCAAAACTTGGATTTTTGTCGGGCTTCTCTTGATCTTCATCAGATTCTAAGTTGTTGAGGTACGATCCACAATCCTAGATCTCCTTAGCTTGTTCCAAAAATGGGCAAACATATAGGTAGAACATTAATCACTATCATCGTTATAACAAAGACACCACTCAAATAATTAATTTTATCACCTCAATTGAGAATGTCTTGTTCTTAATTGAATCCATCTTAGACTTCAAAATACCACCCAATAATTCATAACTTTGATAATATTGCAAGCCACACTATTTTGGGTCACTTGCAACTTATGAAATAAACTCTATCATATAATAAGATGACATTATCATTACTCGAAACAACAAGGTTAATATTCTAATTAGCTCTACCTCTTGTCTAACATCCTTTCCAAAAAATTCATATTGTGATGCATCAAACCGGTCAATAAGGGCATGATCTTCCACTAAAGTCTTTGGATCCTTTGTGTTCTCTATCAGATCAGACGATTGAGTGCCTTCGGAGTCTTCAAAGTCATTCATCTTGATTTATTTCAGCTTATAGTAGCACTGTTTGACCCCAATAACCCAATAACTTCTATTAAACGTTGCTAAACCTATAGTTAATTATTTAAGGCACCCTTAAATCATTGATTTCATCCTTATTCTTATACTAGAAGGAAATCTAGTGACTACTATATTTCCTTTAAAAAATTGCATAAGTGAAATATTAATAAAAACATTAGAGCACTAACCTAGGTTAGCTGGGGTTAGGGGTTAATGGGGTTAGGGTTTAGGGGGTTAAATGGGCTAGGTTTTAAGGGGTTTAGGGAGTTAAATGGGTTAGGGGTTGGGAATTAGGGTTTGAGGGTTAGGGTTTAAGGGTTTAGAGGTTTAGGGTTTAGGGGGTTAAATGGGTTAGGGGTTTAAATGGGTTAAGGGTTTAAATGGGTTAGGGGTTTAAATGGGTTAAGGGTTTAAAGGTTTAGGGTTTATGGGTTAAATGGGTTAGGGGTTGGGAATTAAGGGATTAAGGAATATAGGGTTGTCAGAAAACATCTTTACAACACACCATATCTATTTAAAATAAACTGTCGTTATTGCAATGCTAGTTGAACAAGTCAAATTTGACTTTGTCAGAGGGAAAGTGATCGGTATTTTCATATTCGTCAATATACCGACGCACATAACATGGACATCGCTATTGCAACGTTATCTTCTATTACTGTCGTTATTGCGACACCCTAGCCGGGTGCGTCGCAATAGCGACTCTTTTTCATAATGTCGCAAGAGCAAGAACGTCTCCGTCAATGTCGTAAGAGCGACACCCCATGGTGGGATTAAAAAATTTGAGAAAAATTGGGGAACTTTCTCACAATACATCAAAACTGTCGGAACTAAAGCGTCGGAAAATTGACCATATGTACTAGTGTATGCTAGTGGAAATTTAATCCAGGTAACATTGGTTGCACTGTTTGTTAAGTCATCACTTACACTCTGTAGTACGATTTTCTCTTCGATTTCACTTTCTCCCTCTATCAACGAAATTGGAAGTACACCAAGTATAGGACCTCTCGGTCCATGTGAGATCTCTCTTTAGACTATGACAATGATTTAACAAAATAGGTTTTGTGCAAAATAACCCACACACAAATTTAGAAAAACATAAATCGGGTACATATAATGGAAATTATATATTATGAATTCTTAGAGCCGGTAAAATATGAAAAAACTACATATATTTCCTCTCAAGGCCTGAGAGCCTTTCGACCTAATCTTACATTATACTAAACACTCTTCTATGACACCCGTAGAAAGCTTCTAAACATAAATAAAATCCTAAAAAACTCTAACAAATTAAATATCGTTCTTGCCAACTAATCACCTTGTAGAGTATTACAAATGAATTAAACATAAGAGGAAAACATGTCCTCTCTCCTTGGTCACCACATTGCTTCTTCTGGAAGCACTCACAATCAATTCAATTGGGGTGATTCGATGCTCCTCCACCAAACTCACTTGTAGGAGATCTCATTACTTCATCTTGTCCATTCACAACCTCATTCTTATTTTCTGCATATATCCCTAATATTTCCTCACGCTCAATGGTGAATGGCAATTGAGTCTCCACTGACACCTCATTGGCTCTCCTCCTCTCGTAGGAAATTTTCGGCATCTCAGTTCACCTCATCTGGAACCTCTCGACCTTCCTCTTCTTGCTTGGTCATTACACACTTTCTCAACTCTCCTTGATAATTCTACCAACAATCACATTTCTGGATTGTTCTCCTGTAAGAAATATTTGTCTGCTTATTGCACTTTGATAACTTGATGAATTATGATTCTAGGGTCTACCACTTTCATCCTCGTATGGATTCAAATCCAAAACATTATGGGTTATGGGCCTATGTTTTCTTTCTTCATCTGTTATTGTGCAACAATGAACTCATATACCTCCAAAACCCCAACTCCATATGCATAAACCATCATCCTCTTATCCAGCCTCACTCGTTCTTCAATGTGCCTTGCATCCTTCAAATCGGCGGTCTCAATAAACAAAACCATCATGCTTCCTTTCATGACGTTAAAGTTCAGGTTTAGATAGATTTCAGAGCTCGAGGATTGACCTTTCTCTCTTCTTTGTGCCTCTCTCGATGAGTGCAGGGCCCGACCACCTGACTGAGCCCCACCCTAGTCGAAGGTCGTGCTAGTTGACTTCCTTTTGAAATTTACACTATTACGTTGCAGCTAACCATTTCAAGACGCAACTCCGCTCTACAGTGCCATTTTTTTATTGATTTCAATTTCTCCCTCTATTGAAAGGATTGGAAGCACACCAAGTACAGGACCTATGGGTCTAGCTGAGGTCTCTGTTTAGATTTTGATAGGGATTTAACGAAACAGGTTTTGTGCAAAATAACCCATGTGCAAATTTTAAAATTCACACACAAGCTGCATATAATGGAAATTATACATTACAAGTTATTAGAGCCTAAAATATGACAAAAGTACATATATGGCCTCTGAGGGCCTGAGATCCTTTCGATTTGATCTTACATTCTTTTGGCCGCTCTTGTCTGGCACCTGCAAGTAACTTATAAATAAAAATAAAATCCTATCAAACTCTTACAGATAAAATATTGTCCCTTCCAACTAATCACCTTCTAGAGGCTTACAAATTATTAAAAATAAGAGGAAATGTGTCCTCTCTCCTTGACTCCCACACTGCTTCTTTTGGAAGCACCCATAATCAATTCGGTTGGGGTGGTGGTTCGATGCTTCTGCATCACACTCTATTGATATGAACATTTCCATGAGAACGAATAATCAATGCTTACATGCCTTTATCTACAATTTTCCAAGTAAATAATGGCCTACATGGCTTGTGTATTATTACCTGATTATTATATTTATTTTTCTAATAAAAATTAATAAATATAAAAAATAAAAACAAAATTAATAAGAATAAAGAAATAGTAGTATATTTTGTACTTAACTTTTACACATGATATAAATTCTCTTAACATAATAAAAATCATCTTAACATATGATAAACTTTTAAACATGATATAAATTCTCATAACACAATAAAAATCATCTTAACATGTGAGTAATGTTAATAATATAATTTATATTAATTAAAAAAACATATTTATTAATTAATAAATATAAAAATTAAAATTAAAGTTAAATAAATATAAAAATTAAAATTAAAATTAAATAAGAATAACGAAATAGTACTATATTTTGTATTTAACTTTTAAACCTCATATAAATTCTCTTAACATAATAAAAATCATCTTAACATGTGAGTAATATAATTAATATAAATTATATTAATTAAAAAACAATTTTTATAATTTAATACTGGTAGTTTTGGAAAGAGAAACCATAAAGTACCCTTGAGCTTTAGGGGATCAACATATAGCATACAAAGTGTATGGCATCACCTTAACATCGAGTGGTTCAGCATAATGAGAATTTTTAATATTTTGAGTGCCTAGGCAGATCAGATGCGTAACTCTTGAGAAAACTTTAAACTACTTATTTATTGAATAAAGAGGTAACAATTTTGTTCACCGGTTGAAATTTTTGTTGGAATTAGATTCCTAGGTTCTTGCCTTGATCCTTCCATTTTTCTCATTGAATAAAATATTAAATTCAATCCAACACAACTTTCTTCTTTTAGTCTGTCAGTATTTTCATTGAAAGGACATTAAATTCAATCGGGGCGACCCAATTTCATGTTACCAGTGCACACATTTCAAGTGGTTGGTTTCATTTTTAACATTTATTTTAGCTTCAACCAAAATGGATAATTATTACGCCGAAGGTTTTTTTTAAGGGAGCCATACTCTTTGAGCTTTTGTCGTCTTTCCATGGCCATTGGAAGCTTGCCACCTGTCATCTATCATTCGTACACTTGCACATTAATTCTTCCATGCCATTTGTCCATTGTGGTTGGCATGCATACTCGGGTCAATTGGCGGAGCTAGGCATGAGTTTCAAATCTCTCGACATTTAAGCTTCAGTTGAAGCATGCTTTTTTTAGCAAAATATCGGCCTCTGCTGCGGTTGGAGGATATTTAATTGCAAGATTATCGATTTGAAGGATTTAAGCTCTATAATGGTGAAATTAGAAGTTGCAGAGTGTATGCTTTAAATTTATAGGGAATCGAGCCCACGATAGCTCTGGTATGAGAGGAGATGAAGGCAGATAAATGGCTAGATTATGTCGCTTTTTAGCTCTCCCCCATGCATACAAGGTGCATTTGAAAGTTCTATTAAATATTCATATAAATTATCTCTTATATGAAGGTTTTACTATTTTATTCAGGATCTGGGGGGTAAGTGTTGAAATTGAGATGAGATAGATGTATTTATTCATGAAAAGCTTAAGGGTTGGATTCAATGGTGATATTTTTATGCCTTAGAATAGTTTTAGATATTTTCTATTTTTGGAATGAGATGAATCCATGCTGAGGTTCGAACTTATGATCGCAGGTGTGAATTGTTCGTTTCTAGCGGTGGCAAAACAAATAAGCTTGCGTTGGGGCTTCTAATTAGCTCTACCTCTTGCGTAAAACACTTTCCAAAAAATTCATATTGTGATGCATCAAACCGGTCAATAAGGGCATGCTCTTTCACTAAATTCTTTAGATCCTTTATGTTCTCTGTTAGATCAGACGATTGAGTGCCTTCGGCATCTTAGAAGTCATTCATCTTGATTTATTTCAGCTTATAATAGCACTGTTTGACCCCAATAACCCAATAACTGCTACTAAACGTTTCTAAACCTATACTTAAGGATTTAAATCCTTACAATCCCAATCTGACATCTTCTTACTAAATATGCCCTAAATAAATCTCAAAGTCTTGGATCCCATCAGATACAAAAATACTGAACCACAAGAGACTTCAAAGCTGCACCAAATAGCTTAAACCTTTACAAACAAGAAAATCTATCTTATGGAAATATAATACAAAATTATACAACAGACTGCACGGTGAAAAACATGAATATTCCCACACAATACCACAAAGGAGCTTTCGAGAAGAAGATTTTCCCTGTAAGCTACACTAAAACACAAAATCTTCATAATCTTCAGTGACGCAGAGCT
This sequence comes from Pinus albicaulis, assembly GCA_034641835.2. Lineage (NCBI taxonomy): Eukaryota > Viridiplantae > Streptophyta > Pinopsida > Pinales > Pinaceae > Pinus > Pinus albicaulis. The sequence goes on from CM076570.1 coordinate 958,364,447, forward strand.
CTTCACATCAATCCAACACCTAAAACTCTCTCTGATTTGAATCTTGGACCTATGGCTTCAAGAAGTAGCGGGGTAGAACTAAATAAATAACAGGGTGTGCCAGGGAATGCCTAGAAGTAGGATATTTCGAATCTCAAGTTCCAGCAAGACATTTAAGTCAAAGGCCTCAAGAGTTTAAATATTTCCAACAATAAGTTGACAAGATAGAGACACATCAAATATGGGGTCTAGACAAAAAAATACTAAGATAGGCTAGACACTACTGCAAACGCAACAAATGTAACATGCAGCTTAGATTAAAGACATAGAAATCAAACAATCTCAATTAATTCGATTCGAAGTCATTAAAATATGGGGTTTTGTTAAGGTAAATGCAATCAAAAAATAGAAAAAAAAAATCAACTTAGTCATTTATCCTCGTTCATTTTATAAATACCTGATTGCAGGCTGTCAATAAAGGTGAGCAACATCTTACTTCCCCCACAGAGGCCAATCCGGCGTGCATCTCCACATCTATGGCATTTACCAACTATCTCAAATGATACAAAGGAGTAGAGCATCCCTCCTCGAAATCCCATGGAATGGCCACCACACGGTTTACGGTTTAGGGGGTTAAATGGGTTAGGGGTTTAGGGGGTTAAATGAATGATATATTTTAAAATAAATCATAAACTTGTTCAAGGCACATTATATTATAATAAGTATTATTTTATTTTAATTATTTTTTAATTATAAATTTAATATTTTGTAATATTAGTATTTTATTTATCATCCACGGTAAAATTATTTTTAATTAATCTTATTGGTCAACACGTTAATTAAATGAATCATACATTGGCGAGGCATTTAAATTAATTCATTTATGTAATAAAGAGGGGAGCATTTTTTTATCTTTTGAGTACCTAGGGAGAGACGTGTAGCTCTTAAGAAAACTTTAAACTATTTATTTATGGAATAAAGAGATAAGAACAATTTTGTTAGAATTAAACAATAAATTTTTGGTGTGTTTAAATTGTTTTTATTTTACTTGGAAATGGATTCAACACCATAAAAAATTTTACTTAGCCGCACCCAAAATCTTGATCCAAAAGCTTCAAAACCATAACAATTTAAAAAAAATTATGTGGAATTTTCATGCTAGTTTCCTTAGTTTTACAAGCGAAATTGTGGGCTCACTAGACTAAGGCTTTATTCCCTATTTTTACAAGAGAAATTGTAGGCTCGAGGCATTATTTTGGATAGAATCAGTCCAGCGGCCAGCAGGGCTTTATTTTGGACTTCAGTCCACCAGCATATATGTGCCAACCGTGTTAAAGAGAGCTTGACTCGTTCTAAAGAATCCCACAATCTTGCCATCCACTAGAGTCTCAAAATTAGTTCCTTCCTATGGCCCGAATGGTCCGAGTGTCCCTTTATTGGTGTGAAAAGTCAAAGACTTCACCACAAAGTAGCGTTTGTCAGAGTTATTGGGGAGGAGGGCCAAACTCATATATTCACTCATTTTAGTGATGTATTCGCCTGGATAATCCACAATAAACGACATCCATATCCACATCCCCCAGATACCCTCAAGCCAAAGAAAACTAGAATTTTGTATGACTTGCAATGCAATTCATCTAGTTGTGACTTGCTTACCTCTTTTGTGTGGGTGACGTCTCCTCCGTGTATAAGCCCTTCGAAGTCTTTCATACTAACAGTTGGATCGTGGCTTTCCAAAGCATAAGTCACTTGTAGCAAGGTTAATGTCTCATTAGTTATAGTCACGGTAATCTTTTTGACCCCTGATAATGTGCCATCATCCCACTTTTTTCCGCCCATGTCATTACCATTAGATGGAGAGGCATAGTAGTTTATGGCCATGGCTATGATACTTCAAACTAACCAATATTGTAAAAGATAGATGTTTAAACTTTACTTAAAACTAAAAATAACGCAATAGATGTTTAACTGAAAATAGCGTAACAGATGTTCAAACTGAAAATAGCGTAACACACACATTGAAGAACTCATTGGTGGGAACACACTACATTACATTAGTACTAGTGCATCATTACAAAATGTATTACGTGCTGCTATACTCAGTCACTTGTTGTGCTCCACACAAGAAAAGCACTAGATTCACTTGAAGCTTTCCATCGCACCGCAATGTTGCTTACCACTTCCTTCCAAGTTACAACCATTTAAGTTATAGGATTGTTAAATTGAAAAATGTGCAAAGAGACACTGATAGGATTGTTAAATTGAAAAAGTTATACTTCGTTTCCATAATCAAGAACATAATAATTAATATATTAAATTTAAGTTGTTTTAGTGTATTTTCACACACACACACATATATATACACACACATAAAAAATATAAAAATTTCATTTATGGACAAGTACTATGTAATGTGCATTGTATGTTGAAAGCCGAGAATATCCAAATATAAAAGTTGGTCAATTTTTTGTGAAGAATGCCCTATAAGTTATTGATTTGTAGTTTAGTTTTAATGCTTCAAATATGGGTTTCCCTCCATTCATTTCACAATATCTATGCCTACTTATCCAACACATTTGAAGTCAACATATGATCTCCTTTAAATCATGGTCGTCACTTTAGTTTATGGTATTGTTGCCATGATATCTTTGAGTGACAGGGTTCATTTATGACACAATCGTTTCTTATCGAGGTTCAATATGTTTGAGCCTTCATGCTGTAAGGGGTTTGTGGGATAAGGGCACTTTGATGATACCAATTATTTTGGACATCCACCCACTTGTGTATCAAGGCTTATCTTTCCTTTAAGGAATTATGTGGTAGAAGAAGGGAAAACTTGTATCAATTTTACTTGTGTAGAAGCGAAAACAACTTTGTATTTCGAAAATAAACACTATGAGTTCCTACAAGTTTTGTAGATGTGATATTCAAAAGAGAATGAGTTCCTCCTTGGTCGCCACATTGCTTCTTCTGGAAGCACTCACAATAAATTCAATTGGGGTGATTCGATGCTCCTCCATCAAACTCACTTGTAGGAGATCTCATTACGTCATCTTGTCCATTCACAACCTCATTCTTCTTTCCGCATATATCCCTAATATTTCCTCACGCTCAATGGTGAATGGCAACTGAGTCTCCACTGACACCTCATTGGCTCTCCTCCTCTCGTAGGAAATTTTTGGCATCTCAGTTCAGCTCATCTGGAACCTCTCAACCTTCCTCCGCTTGCTTGGTCATTACACACTTTCTCACCTCTCCTCGATAATTCTACCAACAATCGCATTTCTGGATTGTTCTCCTGTAACAAATCTTTGTCTACTTATTGCGCTTTGATAACTTTATGAATTATGATTCTAGGGTCTACCACTTTCATCCTCGGATGGATTCAAATCCAAAAAATTGTGGGTTATGGGCCTATGTTTTCTTTCTTCATCTATTATTGTGCAAAAATGAACTCATATACCTCCAAAACCCCAAATCCATATGCATAAACCATCATCCTCTTATCCAGCCTCACTCGTTATTCGATGTGCCTTGCATCCTTCAAATTGATTTGGCGGTCTATATAAACAAAACCATCATGCTTCCTTTCATGATGTTAAAGGTCAGGTTTAGATAGATTTCAGAGCTCGAGGATTGACCTTTCTCTCTTCTTTGTGCTTGTCATGATGAGTGTAGGGCCCGACCACCTGACTAAGCCCCGCCCTAGTCGAAGGTCAGGCTAGTCGACTTCCTTTTGAAATTTACACTATTACGTTGCAGCTAACCATTTCAAGACGCAACTCTGCTCTGCAGTGCCATTTGTTTATTGATTTCATTTTCTCCCTCTATTAATAGGATTGGAAGCACACCAAGTACAAGACCTATGGGTTTAGCTAAGATCTCTGTTTAGATTGTGATAGGGATTTAACAAAACAGGTTTTGTGCAAAATAACCCATGTGCAAATTCTAAAATTCACAAACAAGCTGCATATAATGGAAATTATACATTACCAGTTCTTAGAGCCTAAAATATGACAAAAGTACATATATGGCCTCTGAGGGCCTGAGATCCTTTTGGTTTGATCTTACATTCTTTTGGCTGCTCTTGTCTGGCACCTGCGGGTGACTTATAAATAAAAATAAAATCCTATCAAACTCTTACAGATCAAATATTGTCCCTGCCAACTAATCACCTTCTAGAGGCTTACAAATTATTAAAAATAAGAGGAAATGTGTCCTCTCTCCTTGGCTCCCACACTGCTTCTTTTGGAAGCACCCATAATCAATTCGGTTGGGGTGGTGGTTCGATGCTTCTGCATCACACTCTATTGATATGAACATTTCCACGAGAACGAATAGTCAACGCTTACATACCTTGCTCTACAATTTTCCAAGTAAATAATGGCCTACATAGCTTGTGTATTTTTACTTGATTATTATATTTATTTTTCTAATAAAAAGTAATAAATATAAAAAATAAAAATAAAATTAATAAGAATAAAAAATAGTAGCATATTTTGTACTTAACTTTTAAACGTGATATAAATTCTCTTAACACAATAAAAATCATCTTAACATATGATAAACTTTTAAACATGATCTAAATTCTCTTAACACAATAAAAATCATCTTAACATGTGAGTAATGTTAATAATATAATTTATATTAATTAAAAAAACATATTTATTAATTAATAAATATAAAAATTAAAATTAAAATTAAATAAATATAAAAATTGAAATTAAAATTAAATAAGAATAAAGAAATAGTACTATATTTTGTATTTAACTTTTAAACCTCATATAAATTCTCTTAACACAATAAAAATCATCTTAACATGCTAGTAATATAATTGATATAAATTATATTAATTAAAAAAAAAATTATAATTTAATACTTGTAGTTTTGGAAAGAGAAACCATAAAGTACCCTTGAGCTTTATGGGATTAACATATAGCATACAAAGTGTATGGCATCACCTTAACATCGAGTGGTTCAGCCTAATGAGCATTTTTTATCTTTTGAGTGCCTAGGCAGATCAAACACGTAACTCTTGAGAAAACTTTAAACTACTTATTTATCGAATAAAGAGGTAACAATTTTTTTCACCGGTTGAATTTTTTGTTGACATTAGATTCCTGGGTTCTTGCCTTGATCCTTCCATTTTTCTCATTGAATAAAATATTAAATTCAATCCAACACAACTTTCTTCTTTTAGTCTCTTAGTGTTTTCATTGAGTGGACATTAAATTCAATCGAAGCAACCCAATTTCATGTTAGCATTGCGCACATTTCAAGTGGTTGGTTTCATTTTTAACATTTATTTTAGCTTCAACCAAAATGGATAATTATTATGCTGAAGTCATTTTTTAAGGGAGCGATACTCTTTGAGCTTTTTTCATCTTTCCATAGCCATTAGAAGCTTGCCACCTATCATCTATCATTCGTACACTTGCACATTAATTCTTCCATGCCATTTGTCCATTGTGCTCGGCATGCATACTCGAGTCAATTGGCGGAGCTAGGCATTAGCTTCAAATCGCTCAAAATTTAAGCTTCAGTCGAAGCATGCTTTTTTTAGCTGCAGATCGGCCTCTGCTATGGTTGGAGGATCTTTAATTGCAGGATTATCGATTTGAAGGATTGAAGCTCTATAATGGTGAAATTAGAAGTTGCAGAGTCTACGATTTAAATTTATAGGGAATCAAGCTCACAATAGCTCTGGTATGAGAGGAGATGAAGGCAGATACACGGATAGATTATGTCACTTTTTATCTGTCCCCCATGCATACAAGGTGCATTTGAAAGTTCTATTAAAGATTCATGTAAATTATCTCTTTTATGAAGGTTTTACTATTTTATTCAGGATCCGGGGGGTAAGTGTTCAAATTGAGATGAGATAAATGTATTTATTCATGAAAAGCTTAAGGTTTGGATTCAGCAGTGATATTTTTATGTGTTAGAACAATTTGAGAGATTTTCTATTTTTGGAATGAGATGAATCCATGCTGAGGTTCGAACTTATGATAGCAGGTGCGAAATGTTCGTTTCTAGCGGTGGCAAAACAAATAAGCTTGAGTTGGGGCTTCTAATTAGCTCTACCTCTTGTGTAACATACTTTCCAAAAAATTCATATTGTGATGCATTAGACCGGTCAATAAGGGCATGCTCTTTCGCTAAAGTCTTAAGATCCTTTGTGTTCTCTGTTAGATCAGACGATTGAGTGCCTTCGGCGTCTTAGAAGTCATTCATCTTGATTTATTTCAGCTTATAATAGCGTTGTTTGACCCCAATAACCCAATAACTGCTACTAAATGTTTCTAAACCTATACGTAAGGATTTAAATCCTTACAATCCCAATCTATCATATTCTTACCAAATATGCCCTAAATAAATCTCAAAGTCTCGGATCCCATCGAATACCAAAATACTGAACCACAAGAGACTTCAAAACTACACCAAACAGCTTAAACCTTTACAAACAGGAGAATCTATCTTATGGAAATATAATACAAAATTATACAACAGACTACATGGAGAAAAACACGAATATTCCCACACAATACCACAAAGGAGCTTTTGAGAAGAAGAGTTTCCCTGTAAGCTACACTAAAACACAAAATCTTAATAATCTTTGGTCATGCAGAGCTCTTCACATCATTCCAACGCCTAAAACTCCCTCCGATTTGAATCTTGGACCTATGGCTTCAAGCAGCAGCGGGGCAGAACTAAATAAATAACGGGGTGTGCCAGGGAATGCCTAGAAGTAGGATATTTTGAATATCAAGTTCCAGCAAGACATTTAAGTCAAAGGCCTCAAGAGTTTAAATATTTCCAACAATAAGTTGACAAGACACAGACACATCAAATATGGGGTCTAGACAAAAAAATACTAAGATAGGTCAGACACTATTGTAAACGCAACAAATGCAACATGAAACTTAGATTCAAGACATCAAAATCAAACTTGAGCTCAATTAATTCGATTCAAAGGCATTAAAATATGGGGTTTTGTCAAGGTAAATGCAATCAGAAAATAGAAAAAAATTCAACTTGGTCATTTCTCCTCATTCGTTTTATAAATACCTGATTGCAGGCTGTCGACAAAGGTGAGCAGCATCTTACCTCCCCCTCAGAGGCCAATCCGGCGTGCATCTCCACAACTATGGCTTTTACCAACTATCTCAAACGATACAAAGGAGTAGAACATCTTCCTCGAAATCCCGTGGAATGGCCACCACACGGCTTACGGTTTAGGGGGTTAAATGGGTTAGGGGTTTAGGGGGTTAAATGAATGATATATTTTAAAATAAATCATAAACTTGTTCAAGGCACATTATATTATAATAAGTATTATTTTATTTTTAATTATTTTTTAATTAGAAATTTAATATTTTATAATATTAGTTTTTTATTTACCATCCACAGTAAAATTATTTTTAATTAATATTATTGGTCAACACGTCAATTAAATGAATCATACATTGGCGAGGCATTTAAATGAATTCATTTATGTAATAAAGAGGGGAGCATTTTTTATCTTTTGAGTACCTAGGGAGAGATCGTGTAGCTCTTAAGAAAAATTTAAACTATTTATTTATGGAATAAAGAGTTAAGAAAACTTTAGCTTATTCGCTTCCTTCTTCTTCTTCTTCCTCAGAAGATTCCTCTGCAACACTAGCATCCCCCTCATTAGGTGCTCTCCTTTGAGTAGTCTCCATTGTCTCCATTATTGTGCGAAGATGTCAAATCTCTTCCAGCAAAACTGCATTGGCTATAGGTCTTCCCGGGCTATGTCAGCTCCTCTCCTTGGTGGCATGTTTGCTGACGTTATAAGAGAATAACTCAGTTCCTGTCTGGGCTCTAATACCAAATGATGCAGGGCTTAATCGAATTCTAAATCTCTACTTCTACCTTCAATTCATGTTTTCACAAAAAAAAAAAAACTCTAGATAATAAGCCTCCCTGCTGCATAGCAATCTTATCTATAAACAACCTTTTTATTTCTACACTACCACACTTGGAAAAAAAAAACTAGAATGATGCACTACTCTGTTCGATTCTTTTCTTTCTACTGTTGTTTTACGTAGATTTAGATGGCCAAATTATAAGACAGATCCTTTATCCCAACATTAAAACGTTTTAGACCTCAGATCCTTACCTTCTCACAAAACTGGAGCTCTTTTGGAACTTATGTGATCGATCTGTAGTTTGATAAGGAAAATTTAAATACACAGGTAAAAAGTGCAGCACCAAGAAGAAAATCATCCTCCAGTGGAGAAAAAAACAACGCTCGACCAAAACTTGGACTTTTTCCGGGCTTCTCTTGATCTTCATCAAATTCTAAGTAGTTGAGGTATGATCCACAATACTAGATATCCTTAGCTTGTTCCAGAAATGGTCAAACATATAGGTAGAACATTAATCACTATGATTGTTATAACAAAGACACCACTCAAATAATTAATTTTATCACCTCAATTAAGAAAGTCTTGTTCTTAATTGAATCCATCTTAGACTTAAAAATACCACCCAATAATTCATAACTTTGATAATATTGCAAGCCATGCTATTTTGGGTCACTTGCAACTTATGAAATAAACTCTATCATATAATAAGATCACATTATCATTACTTGAAACAACAAGGTTAATAGTCTAATTAGCTCTACCGCTTGCATAACATCCTTTCCAAAAAAGTCATATTGGTGATGCATCAAACCAGTCAATAAGGGCATTCTCTTCCACTAAAGTCTTCAGATCCTTTGTGTTCTCCATCAGATCAAATGATTGAGTGCCGACGTCTTCAAAGTCATTCATCTCGATTTATTTCAGCGTATAGTAGCACTGTTTAACCCCAATAATCCAATAACTTCTAATAAACGTTGCTAAACATATACTTAGGGATTTAAGGCACCCTTAAATCATTGATTTCGGCCTTCTTCTTAGACTAGAAGGAAATCTAGTGACTACTATATTTCCTTAAAAAAAATGCATAAGTGAAATATTAATAACAACATTAGAGAACCAACCTGGGTTAGTTGGGGTTAAGTTTTAATGGGGTTAGGGTTTAGGGGGTTAAATGGGTTAGGTTTTTAGGGGTTTAGGGAGTTAAATGGGTTAGGGGCTGGGAATTAGGGTTTAAGGGTTTAGAGGTTTAGGGTTTAGGGGGTTAAATGGGTTAGGGGTTTAAATGGGTTAAGGGTTTAGAGGTTTAGGGTTTAGGGGGTTAAATGGGTTAGGGGTTGGGAATTAAGGGATTAAGGAATATAGGGTTGTCGGAAAACATCTTTACAACACACCCTATATATTTAAAATAAACGGTCACTATTGTGATGCTAGTTGATCAAGTCAAATTTGACTTTGTCAGAGGGAAAGTGACTGGTATTTTCATATCCATCGATATACCGACACACATAACATGGACGTCGCTATAGCGTCGTTATCTTCTATTACTGTCGCTATTGCAACACCCTAGCTGGGTGCATCGCAATAGGGACTCTTTTTCATAATGTCACAAGAGTGAGAACATCTCCATCAACGTCGTAAGAGCGACACCGCGTGGTATTAAAAAAATTTAAAAAAATTGGGGAAATTTCTCACAATACGTGAAAACTGTTGGAACTAAAGTGTCGGAAAATTGACCATATGTACTAGTGTATGCTAGAGGATATTCAATCCAGGTAACGTTGGTTGCACTATTTGTTAAGTCATCGCTTACACTCTGTAGTACGATTTTCTCGTCGATTTCACTTTCTCCCTCTATCAACGAGATTGGAAGTACACCAAGTATAGGACCTCTTGGTCCATGTGAGATATCCCTTTAGACTATGACAATGATTTAACAAAATAGGTTTTATGCAAAATAACCCACACACAAATTTACAAAAACATAAATAGGGTACATATAATGGAAATTATATATTATAAATTCTTAGAGCCGGTAAAATATGAAAAAACTACATATATTGCCTCTCAAGGCCTGAGAGCCTTTCGACCTAATCTTACATTCTACTGAACGCTCTTCTATGACACTCGCAAAAAGCCTCTAAACATAAATAAAATCCTAACAAACTGTAACAAATTAAATATCGTTCGTGCCAACTAATCATCTTGTAGAGTATTTCAAATGAATTAAACATAAGAGGAAAACATGTCCTCTCTCCTTGGTCGCCACATTGCTTCTTCTGGAAGCACTCACAATCAATTCAATTGGGGTGATTCGATGCTCCTCAATCAAACTCACTTGTAGGAGATTTCATTACTTCATCTTGTCCATTCGCAGCCTCATTCTTCTTTTCCGCATATATCCCTAATATTTCCTCACGCTCAATGGTGAATAGCAACTGAGTCTCCACTGACACCTCATTGGCTCTCCTCCTCTCGTAGGAAATTTTTGGCATCTCAGTTCACCTCATCTGGAACCTTTCGACCTTCCTCCACTCGCTTGGTCATTACACACTTTCTCACCTCTCCTCGATAATATTACCAACAATCACATTTCTAGATTGTTCTCCCGTAAGAAATCTTTGTCTGCTTATTGCGCTTTGATAACTTGATAAGTTATGATTCTAGGGTCTATCAATTTCATCCTCGGATGGCTTCAAATCCAAAAAATTGTGGGTTATGGGCCTATGTTTTCTTTCTTCATCTATTATTATGCAATAATGAACTCATATACCTCTATAACCCCAACTCCATATGCTTAAAACATCATCCTCTTATCTAGCCTCACTCGTTCTTCGATGTGCCTTGCATCCTTCAAATCGATTTGGCGATCTCAACAAACAAAACTATCATGCTTCCTTTCATGAAGTTAAAGGTCAGGTTTAGATAGATTTCAGAGCTCAGGGATCAACCTTTCTCTCTTCTTTGCGCTTGTCTCGATGAGTGTAGGGCCCAACCACCTGACTGAGCCCCGCCCTAGTCGAAGGTTGCGCTAGCAGACTTCCTTTTGAAATTTACACTATTACGTTGCAGCTAACCATTTCAAGACACAACTCCGCTCTGTAGTGTCATTTGTTTGTTGATTTCACTTTCTCCCTCTATTGACAGGATTGGAAGCACACCAAGTATAGGACCTATGGGTCTAGCTGAGATCTCTGTTTAGATTGTGATAGGGATTTAACAAAATAGGTTTTGTGCAAAATAACCCATGTGCAAATTTTAAAATTCACACACAAGCTGCATATAATGGAAATTATACATTACAAGTTCTTAGAGCCTAAAATATGACAAAAGTACATATATGGCCTCTGAGGGCCTGAGATCCTTTTGGTTTGATCTTACATTCTTCTAGCCGCTCTTGTCTGGCACCTGCAGGCGACTTATAAATAAAAATAAAATCCTATCAAACTCTTAGAGATCAAATATTGTCCCTGCCAACTAATCACCTTCTAGAGGCTTACAAATTATTAAAAATAAGAGGAAATGTGTCCTCTCTCCTTGGCTCCCACATTGCTTCCTTTGGAAGCACCCATAATCAATTCGGTTGGGGTGGTGGTTCGATGCTTCTGCATCACACTCTATTGATATGAACATTTCCATGAGAACGAATAGTCAACGCTTACATGCCTTGCTCTATAATTTTCCAAGTAAATAATCACCTACATGGCCTTTGTATTGTTACTTGATTATTATATTTATTTTTCTAATAAAAATTAATAAATATAAAACATAAAAATAAAATTAAAAAGAATAAAGAAATAGTAGTATATTTTGTACTTAACTTTATATTAACTTTATAATGGTGAAATTAGAAGTTGCAGAGTGTTATAGGGAATCGAGCCCACGATAGCTCTGGTACGAGAAGAGATGAAGGTAGATACACGGCTAGATTATGTCACTTTTCAGATCTCCCCCATGCATACAAGGTGCATTTGAAAGTTCTATTAAAGGTTCATGTATATTATCTCTTTTATGAAGGTTTTACTGTTTTATTCGAGATCCGGGGGGTAAGTGTTGAAATTGAGACGAGATAGATGTATTTATTCATGAAAAGCTTAAGGTTTGGATTCAACGATGATATTTTTATGCGTTAGAACAGTTTGAGAGATTTTCTATTTTTGGAATGAGATGAATCCATGTTGAGGTTCGAGCTTATGATCGCAGGTGTGAATTGTTCGTTTGTAGCGGTGGCAAAACAAATAAGCTCACGTTGGGGCTTCTAATTAGCTCTACCTCTTGCTTAACATACTTTCCAAAAAATTCATATTGTGATGCATCAAACCGATCAATAAGGGATCCTTTGTGTTCTCTGTGAGATCAGACGATTGAGTGCATTCGGCGTCTTAGAAGTCATTCATCTTGATTTATTTCAGCTTATAATAAATCTGAACCTATATTTAAGGATTTAAATTCTTACAATCCCAATCTAACATATTCTTACCAAATATGCCCTAAATAAATCTCAAAGTCTCGGATCCCATCGGATACAAAAATACTGAACCACAAGAGACTTCAAAACTGCACCAAACAGCTTAAACCTTTACAAACAGGAGAATCTATCTTATGGAAATACAATACAAAACTATACAACAGACTGCCCGGTGAAAACTTCACAACCATAACAATTTAAAAAAAATTATGCCAAATTTTCATGCTAGAGTTTCCTTAGTTTTACAAGCGAAATTTTGGGCTCGCCAGACTAAGGCTTTATTCCCTATTTTTACAAGCGAAATTGTAGGCTCAGGGCTTTACTTTGGACTGAATCAGTCCAGCGGCCAGCATATATGCGCCAACTGAATCAGTCCAACGGCCAGCATATAGCAGGGCTTTAATTTGGACTTCAGTCCACCAGCATATATGCGCCAACCGATTCAAGGAGATCTTCACTCGTTCCAAAGAATCCCACAATCTTGCCATCCACTGGAGTCTCAAAATGAGTTCCTTCCTGTGGCCCGCATGGTCTGAGTGTCCTTTTATTGGTGTGAAAAGTCAAAGACTTCACCACAAAGTAGTGTTTGTCGGAGTTATTGGGGAGCGGGGCCGAACCCATATATCCACTCATTTTAGTGATGTATTCGCCTGGATAATCCACGATAAACTGCATCCATATCCACATCCACCAGATACCCTCAAGCCAAAGAAAACCAGAATTTCGTATGACTTGCAATGCAGTTCATCTAGTTGTGACTTACTTACCTCTTTTGTGTGGGTGCCGCCTCCTCCGTGTATAAGCCCTCCGAAGTCTTTCATACGAACAGTTGGATCGTGGCCTTCCAAAGCATAAGTCACTTGCAGCGAGGTTAATGTCTCATTAGTTGTAGTCACGGTAATCTTTTTGACCCCTGAAAATGTGCCATCATCCCACTTTTTTCCGCCCATGTCATTACCATTAGATGGAGAGGCATAGTAGTTTCTGGCCATGGCTATGATACTTCAAACTGACCAATATTGTAAAAGATAGATGTTTAAACTTTACTTAAAACTGAAAATAACGTAACAGATGTTTAAACTTTACTTATGGAGCTCCAGTGATTGAGTAAATATAGGAATGTTTTCCATGTCATTTAATGTATATTCCTAGTGTTGGGAGCCAAATCCACTATTTGAGGGATTTTGGAGGGGAAATATTCCTCCTTTCAAGGAGAATTCTTCCCCGTTAATTTTTATAATTACCAATTCAAATTTTCTTCTAGGAGCATACATTTTTTAGTCTTTTTGTGGAGAAAACCTTTATTTTTGCATGTCCACTTTCATTTTTAGCAAGGATGTACATGGATTGATTCAAATAATGAAGTGTGGTGTCATTTTTAGCTTCTAAAGCTTGGTATCACTCATAGGACTCTGAGTATCCTTCGACTTGAACATCCCAAGAGCCTCAGAGCTATTTTGTAAATTTTTATTTCTTCTTTCCACTTCTTTTTCACATGCATCTCTTATTCATGTTTTTCCTATTTCTGCATTTAGTATTGATGTTTCTTTTGTTGTAGGATTGGGTTAAATTATTGAAGTGAGTTTTTTTTAGGTTATTTTTAGAGTCACAAGAATGATTCATCCTTATAAAATTCTTATTAATCATTTATCTACTTGGATTGGTTTACTAGTTCACAAATCTAGAATTTCTGGAAGTCTCTTGTAGCAAAAAGTAGTAACTTTATAGTATTTTTTATAACATGTTAATGAGATTCAATTGAGTTTATTCCACTTGTATTGGGTCATAAAAATATTGAAGTTAATAAAAAATTTACTCCATTGCATTTTCACTTGATTAGGTTAGGAATTTGATAGGTTAACTAGCTCACTAGTTCTTGAATTTCCAGTTTTTAGAGTAGTGATTTTCTACTATTTTTTAGCACATGTTAACAAGGGCATTTTGGAGTGATTCTACTTGCAATGGAGTCCTAAGAGATCCTATTTAATAATAAAAAAATTCCATCCTAATTTCATTTGATTTACTTGGTCATTCAGTGAGTTATCTCCCCCATTAGCAAAAAAAAACCTCATGTAGCAACTTTCTTTCAACCATAGCAGCTGCATGTAACACTCTTGTAGCATGTGTAAACTTGACCATACTTGCTCCAAAAACTTGGTTTTATGTCTCTTAGGCTTGAATCATGACCCCTAGGTGCTAAATCCATTATTTATGAATAATAAACACCACTTAACACATGTCTTTTTACAAAAAAGATTAGGTTTATTTATTTGAATTCATGCTCTTAGGATTTCAATTAAAATTTGTTGTTCTTGCCTAGGATTTTTTTTTTTCAAAATAACATTTCCATTTCTACAATTAGTTTAGGCTTTGATTTCATAACATTCACTCCATTACATCATATCAACGAAAGAAGGACTTGTAGAAAATTCACGTAGATTCAAACTGATATTTATAATATCATAAAACAAAATACTTGAATATACTCTACAAATTATAGAAACCAATTGCGATCGAATAATCACATAAATAAGAAAGAGAAAGAATTTCAATCGCACAACACTAATATTTATCTGGGGAAAGCCTCAGCTAGAAACCCCGCTATATGTATATTTCATAAGCCAAAGAATATAAAATCTTGATTCAATACTTAACCAATTTCTTGGCCTCGGGAATACCTATTTACTTGCACATTTTCTTGGGTAATTAGGCCCTTATTAACAATTAAATTCCCTAATAATGATTGTGCAGTACATCAAGACTCTTCCTATAACTCCATGCACCACCTGTATAATTTTCTGATTATACAACTGATAGTACACTTCCCTTTAACTCCAATCTCAACTGGGTATTCCTCGAAACTAGCATGCATGAGTTATTTTTTAGTGAATTATCAGTTATCTAATTTATCACTACATGTGAATTAAATATAATTTAATTCACCTAACATCTCACTATTTTCTCCATCAATTAGAACTAGTTAACCTGATGTTAACTCAAATAAATAAAGTTAATTAATTACAACTCAAAATAAAATCAACTAGAAATCCTTAAAAAATAAAAATAAAAAAATGAAATTGGAAAAAGAATAAGATTATAAAAGAAAAGAGAGGAATAAATAAAAAAGTAAAGTATAAAAAATAATATTATTAAAAGAAATTTTAAAAATTAAAAAAAAAAATCCTAAACATATATATGAAACCCAACAATTTAATTTGGGTCCTTCAATGAAATAAGGTAGAAATAGATAGTTTTTACTGCTTTCAAAAGAATAAAATGTTAGGTTTCTAGCTCAAATGCATCGGCACAAATGGAAGAAAAAATGTTAGATTAAAGATTGGGTAGGTATAAGAAGGTGTGAAAATCATTGTAAATATCTTTCACCAGGCTACAATAACTAATTTCCCTCCCCTATAGTTATTCTGCATTCTAGACTTTCAGTCAAAGAGGCTCAGAGCATTTCTCTTACTTCTGTTGGGACCAGACCCAAGGCTCAATGACTGTTAAGTTAAGAATGTTTGAATTCCTATAGTAATCCCTAATTTTCATCAATTACCGTTCATGCATTCATCACCATGCAAAATCATAAGTAAAGACTCCATTTTTACTTAATGATACATAAAACCCTCATTTGATTAACTGCCTACATTCCATAAAGCATAAAAACCCTCAAAACTACATTATATCCTAAGTAAAAGTGATTAAGTTATGATAATGAAGCTTTAATTTTCACTTTCCTTAGTTATAATTGTATATTTTGAGTATTCACTTTCCCCTTTGTCATATTAACTCTAACTTATTTATTAATTCCCTATAAAAATCTTTGTCATATTAATATAATTCCCTTTTACTAAATATCCTTGAAAAACCCACTATTATAAGTTTTAGCCAAAGTCTATTATCCCACATGTTTAAATAAGACACCCACAAATAAACTCCCTTTGGCATAAAACTATCTATATTCAAATATCCCACTCCCCTATAGTTTTAGACCATTCAAAAAATTTTAATAACTATATAATAAGACTAAAAAATATATGAAAAAGTGCGTATTATTTACATATCTTATGTATTTAAAATAATGCAAAAGCATTGTTTACCCATTACACCTTTGTACAATACATTTGCCTCCCTTGCAGCTTAACCATGGTCTTATATATAGCCTCCCAATTTTCATATCTAAACCCGAGGTTAACCCCTTGATAACCCGCCCCACGCACTATTTATCATATATATAAACTCACTTTATATATAATTTTCCTGACAAAACCCCTTTGGACTATACATATGTATATGTCTATAAAACCATTACCCCATGCATATAAACCTTTCCATACATAAATAAAACTTTGGTTATAATTGCATATCACATAAAGGTTTGGTTATCTATCACCGCGCCATTGCATATGAAGCTTCCCAGTCCCACCAACCTTTCGCTGCACCTTTCCAAAAGATCCTGACCATTCTCTCAAACAAAGCAGATCCAACAGAGCACGTTCAGTTTCGTGCTCTGAAACTGATCGTGCAATGTTTTATAAAAGTTGCACGATAAAAGCTATTTCGTAAAACCACCCTATGCTACGTGTCGGATTATTATTTAATCGCATTCCAAAAGCTTTAAACCGCCTACCATCCCAAACGAATGTGAAAAAAACCAGTAGTTTTTCGCATTCAAAATTCCAAATCCGCCTCTCGCCTTTGAATGAACTTATAATAAACGCCGAATATGATGATGTTTATTAAGGTTAAAACTTTAATATATCATTGTTATATCTATTAGTTGCATTCCTGACTGGCTAAACTCCTGCCCCAACTATTTGAAAATATTTTCAAGCCTCTGTTAACCAATTTATAGCCCCGGAGCTAAACTTTATCACTGTGACTGAAATACCATTAAAGCTACCCTCTGCAGCATCAAAGATCCAGTTTCAACTGAAGATTTCCTGTTGACATAACAAATTACACTGTTTCGGCTCCAACCAATCAACAAAAAGCCAAATTCGACCACAAAGGCTTCAGAAACCCTGTCAAAGCATCAAAATACCTGCGAATTGAGGAATCCTGAATTCATCTGTAAACCCCTTTAGAGCCAAAATCCTCATTTTGCAGTCTCTTTTTGAAAACAAATTCCAAATGCACAACAAGTTTAAAAGGCCTACAGATTGATTAAAATACTTCTTTTCCACATTTGTACCATTCAGGAAACCTTGTTTCCTATCTTAGCCCAATTTTCATCTCTTAGAAGCCTAATTTGAGAAAAGAAAACTCAAAAGAGATTCCTTAGACAGATTTGCTTAATTATCCCTCTGTTAAAATGAAATATTCCTGCAAACAGTTTAAACTTGTAGAAGTAAACCTAAAAATGCCTAAAAAACAGAGTTAAACCTCCACAGATTGATCTCATTCCACATGTCTTTCAAGAGCCTTTAATCACCTCCCTGCAGCCAAGATTTCATTAACAAATTGTTTGCTTTTTGCAGGTTATCATCAGAAAAAGAAATTGGGCCAACAATTTCAATACTAGTTGACAAAAAAAATTTCTCCATATTCTCAGATTTTAAATCAAAAGCTTCATTCAACGAATAGTTTGTATACAAAGAAAGAATAAAATCAAGTCAGAGAGAGATCAAAATGATTAAATTTTCACAGTGAATGGTAAAAGTGAAATCAGAATTCACAGTGACAATGAAAACATAACAGTCAAAGAGTATCAGTGGTTAAAGTGTATCAGGTAAAAGTCAGAGTGAAAGTTAAAACAAATTTACAGAGCAGTCAAAGGTAAACAATAAAATAAAATACAGAGGTAGTAAATGGTAAAAAGAGATGAAAATACTTTCACCAACAATGAAGTTTATCCAAAGTGAAAGTAAAACAGTTAAAAGAACAAAAAGTTGAAAAGATGAAAACATAACAAGAAGGAACATTTTTGTAGAAATATCATGTTTAAGTCATTGTTTTGTAGAAACTATTGTGACCAATCCAAGACGAATTTTTCAAAACTAAAGGATTTTTATGTTCTTAAGGTGTTCAACTACAAAAAACTGTCTCACTTTTCTAACAGCTATTATGGATTGGGAAATATTAAACAATATTGGAAAGCTCTCTTTGCAGAAAATTCCTGTTAAGTCATCATTTTTCAGAGAATATGGTGGCCAACAAGAAACACATCTTAAAAAACTAAAGGAGGTTTTTGTTCCTAAGAAAACCTTCTACAAATGCCTATCTCACTTTTTGCACAGCTATTTCATAATGAGAGATACATGCACATATCTACAGCCTATTTTTCAGACTCTATAAAACTCTGTTTTACACATATTTTTGCAGAGCCTATTGTGCACATATGGAGAGTAATGTTAGGAATCAGAGAGAGGTTTATTTCAAAAACATATTTATCTACAATAACCTCTTTCACGTTTTACATATCTAGTTTGGATTGAGAAATAAAAAGGTATCATTGGACCCCATGTTTGCATAATTGTTGGAGCAGAATGCACAAAGAAAGGAAACAGTTAGTGACTTGGATGCCTCATCATCAACTAAGAGTTGAGATAAAATTTGAATTCTATTCTTAGTCATCATATATCCATGAGTGTAGTGCAAATAGGTTCATTATTTTTTAGTGTCCTTTTATTAAGTTCTATTTATGTAAAACAGTTTGAGATATTTTGTAAACCAATTTTGATATTTCTCAAGATATTTTAGTTTAGAATTTGTATAAATACTTCACTCTTTGAAGTATTTTGGGTGGAATAAAATTTGTCAAGACTAATATAGAAATTTTTTTCTGAATACATTGGGATTTTTTGTGAGTCGATTTGTAAGTAGCAGACTGGAACTAAGTCAAATAGACATCATAACTCAGGATTCTCGTGCTAATCAGATAAGTCAAGTATTTTCCTATTTTCACTATTTATCTTTCTAATTTCCATACATACATTTACATGTTTTCTATTTTAAATGATTGACTAGGAAGGTTTATACAGGATTAGTGTCAAAAGCTCCCTATTTTTTACTAGTTATTCATTGATATGTTTTCTGATGATATTCGGACTTAAGAATCCTTAATTGCTCTTATTCCATTTTGACCCCTTTCCTTCATCTTATTTTATGTAACTTAAGGATCCTTCATTGCCCTTTTGTTCAGATCTTATCATATCATCAAAAAGCTTATTTCCAAACCCTTTGAAGGCCATCTACCCTGCCCTTAGTACATTTTCTCTTTTGACCTTATTTCTGAGCTCTGCTTGCCAAGAAGTTGACTCCATAGCCCAATGGTCTGGTAGATCCCTCTGTGGTTTACCTTGAAATACCTTTTCTTCCCACCAAACATTCAAAACAAATCAATTGTCGAATTATAACTAGCCTAAAATCTTAAAATAGAATCAAGTTAAATCTTGAGGAGAGATCCCTCTCCAGAATTTAGGAAGGTTAGATCCTGAATTTCAAAAGTAGGTTTGTGGTTACCTCAAACTATTTCTCTTGAACCTGGAGCAATTACTGAGTGATAACAAGACCAAAGTGCTAGAGGACTAGACCCTGAGCAGGCAAGACTTACAGGTGTGACAAGTCTCTTTTATGAGTGAGTACCTGTGCTATAGGCAGCAGGGGAGGCATACCTATGCCCTCCGAGAAAAAGTACAAAGAATAATGTGTCCAGTAAACAAGGGACTAAACTATATAGTACATGCTGGCATAAACATGAGCTAGATAAAAACATGATAATGCATCCCACATACATATTGTGCTTGGGATAACAGCCATGACTTATACAATAATATATGCGTACATGAGATATAAGTGCAACCAAAGTGCCCCTGTAAACAGGAAAGCTCTCTAAAAATATGATCGATACATGCAAACTAAAAGGCGCTGCAAGCGGCTGAGGCTGACATCATCAAATCTGTGGAGCTGCATCAAAGCCTCTAATGAAGAGGTCATCCAAGAATTTGGGGGGCTACCTAAAGGGCCACCCCCTCATGAGGTCTGAAACATCTCACACACACCCGGGAATCACCGGTACAATCTGTTGCATCATTGAACCATCAAGTATACAGATCTCGATCATGTTGTAAGGAGCTAGAGCTGTGAAACAATCAAGTCAAAGGGCAATAAGGAGTCCCTTTACCTGATTGGAGGCACCGAATAAGAGTGGAATTTGGAACCAAGGTACACCATCCTCTATACCTGTCTTCTAGAATGAATGATCTGATGTTGACAAAAGGAGGTCCGCCATAGGTGAGGAAATAAGGGATCCTCAACTAAGGCATGAGAGAAAATAGTAGAGCGACTTACATACTGACACCAGGGATGATGATGAAATGGGGGGTACTGGGTAGTGGACGAACGACTTCCCTTGTTAGAGCATAAAGGGCATGTTTGACCTAGTAGCAACTGACACAATATCAAAGGGGATAGAGGATAGTATGACTGAAGGCAATAATGTGCAACACGAGAGAGGGACCAAGAAACGAAGGATGGACGCCTATAGCGGGATACAAAGGGACTTAAGATATACTCCATGAATGTGATGGTGACTCAACTCGGATGCTCTAAACAAGGGTGACTCGATGATGCAGCCACACAGAAAAGGTCCAGTGGGGACCATAAAGACATGAGTACAAGATGGTTACTCATGAAGAAAATCAACACGAGCATGGACAAGTATGAAGGCAAAGTGGTGCCCAAGTAAAAGTGTTGCAAGTGAATAAATTTGATTTTGAGTTGTGGTGAAGTGACACTACTTGGGAAAAATGTGTCTTGCTAGAGTATCAAATCACAAAAAACTAACAAATACCCATTTGAGAGCTCGGTGAGAGCTTTCCAACGGTACAGATGATTTGTCAAGATGAGCTACGGTTTGGCAGCATCAGGCGAAAGAAAAATTGGGGGTTTCTCTTTTAATGAGGCATTTTCCCTCCAAATTCACTCATTTGCAAGTGTATCTATGGTGAATGTAGAGAGGAGAGAAGGCCCTAAATCTTGCGGCGATCATAGCAGAAAAACCGATCGTTGGAATCGAGATCTTTCAGTTGCAGGTAAGAGGCCTAACCCTACTCTTTCATTTTAGTGGATGGAAAGTTCAGTTTAGGTGCGCAAAGCTCATGAACAAACCCCTGCTCCTTTTCACAGCTGGGTCACACTTTTTGAGGCAATATCTATGACCTAGGTAGCAAGTTTTGGGCAAAAAAGTGTGACCTGCACTAGGATTTTTCTTGAAAAGTGCGACCTCTCAGAGAGGGGCTTTTCTGTGGTGTTTTTTGGCTGAGAATTGGGTTTTAATGTTTTAATGCAGTCTTTACTTTTTGTATACTAACAATGATGATGGTGTTGTGCAGATATGGTAGAATTACGGATCAACTGGAGAGAGACAAACCTGGATACATTACGGTCGTAGATCCGAGATGATCATGGTGTCCACAGTGAGTTGGCTAGGTTTGGGGTTCTAAATTTTGTGAAGAACCCTTTGATGAGACCTAGAGAGCCCTTGTTGGCTCAGATTGTTAGTTATTGGAATCAGAACCATGAGTTCTTTATAGTGCAGGGGCACTAGATCGAGTTGACAGTCCAACATATATATTTTATGACTAGTCTCCCACCACTTGGGGTGGTAGGGAATACTCAGCCAGTGTTATTGTGAGGGCAGAACATCATGGAGTTTGTAGAGCGCCATTTTCGACCAGGTCTCCATGTCAAGGGGACATAAATACGCATCGGGGATCTAGGGAGGTTAGAGACCTGTGTTGTGGCCGTAGCGATGCTGCAGATCCTGGGAAACCAGGCACTCCACCACATCACTGGAGGGCAGATGATGATTCTTGAGAGTGTTTTGAGTGGGACCTACTATGGGTGGGCCCAGATGATGCTGTCATCATTGAAACGAAAATTTTCGCTATGCAAGTGGTAAGTGAACCATGAATGTGCATATGGCACAGTGTTGTGCTCCCTCTTCTTTGAGAATATCCCGACACTTCGACCTCGCATACAGATCCAGGATGGGGGCCCTAGAGAGCCCAGGATGCATCAATGGGGGCGAATACTGTGCAGAGGAGGAGGTGGGGCGGTCGGATGGGTGTTCAGACCCGGGTTATTTGCTTATTGGGATTAGATGCCACTTTACATAGATGACTATCCCTATAGTGGGATGAGTTATCGTGGGGACCCGGAATTGCCTCTACTGCCTAGTTGATTATGGGCACCCGATGGTAAGGGACAAGTTGCTAATATTTTATGTGCATTTTAAAGTTTTCGAATATTGTATATGGTACTGATTCTTTCACTTTTTGTATGTAGATACAACATCGATAAAACCAGTGAAGTATATGGGACGACCTACAGTATCAGGAGCTGCATGACCTAGTGGATCGAGAGTGCCACAAAATG
The DNA here is from genome assembly GCA_034641835.2 of Pinus albicaulis. Taxonomy (NCBI): domain Eukaryota; kingdom Viridiplantae; phylum Streptophyta; class Pinopsida; order Pinales; family Pinaceae; genus Pinus; species Pinus albicaulis. The sequence continues at coordinate 958,387,163 of CM076570.1, forward strand.
AGGTTAACTAGTTCTAATTGATGAAGAAATTAGTGAGATGTTAAGTTAATTAAATTATATTTAATTCACATGTAGTGATCAATTAGATAACTGATAATACACTCAAAAATAACTCATGCATGTCAATTCCAAGGAATACCTAGTTGAGATTGGAGTTAAAGGGAAGTGTACTATCAGTTGTATTATCAGAAAATTATACAGGTGGTGCATGGAGTCATAGCAAGATCCTTGATGTAATACGCAATAATTATTGGGGAATTTCATTGTTAATAGGGGCCTAATTACCCAAGAAAATGTGTAAGGAAATAGGTATTCCCGAGGCCAAGAAATTGGTTAAGTATTGAACCAAGGTTTCATATTCTTTGGCTTATGAAATATACAAATGGTGGGTTTTTTAGCTGAGGCTTTCCCTAGATAAATATTAGTGTTGTGCGATTGAAATTCTTTCTCTTTCTTATTCATGTGATTATGCGATCCCAATTGGTTTCTGCTATTTGTAGAGTAGATTCAAGTACTTTGTTTTATCATATTACAAATACCAGTTTGAATCTACGTGGATTTTATACATGTCCTTCTTTCATTAAGATGATGTAATGGAGTGAATGTTATGTAATCAAAGCCTAAAATAATTGTAGAAATGGAAATCTTGTTTTGAAAAAAAAATAATCCTAGGCAGGAATAATAATTTGTAATTGAAATCCTAAGAGCATGAATTCAAATAAATAAACCTAATCTACTTTGTAAAAATACATGTCTTAAGTGGTGTTTATTATTCCTCAATAATGGATTTAGCACCTAGGGGTCATGATTCAAGTCTAAGAGACAGAAAACCAAGCTTTTGGAGCAAATCTGGTCAAGTTTACACATGATACAAGAGTGTTACATGCGGTTGCTATGGACGAAACAAATTTCTATAGGAGGTCTTGTCTTACTACTAGGGGAGATAACTCACCGAATGACCAATTAAATCAATGAAGTTAGGATGGGACAAATTTTTCTATATTAATAATAATGGTATATCTTGGATCGTAGGCATATAGGTTTTTTTAAAGTATCTCCATGAACATGTACATGGCGTAAGAAGAGGCTACGTAAGCGGCTACATGTACATGACGCCAGCGGCTTAAATATCCATTATCTGTTTTGGTCGGGGCTAAAAAGAAAAGTAAAAAATGCAACTGGCCACTTCTCACATGAAATTTGATCGCTCAAACATATTTGAAGGTGGAACATGTAAGTTTCCATGATTGAATTTAATGTCTGACAAAATAAACATTTTTTTAAGTATTTCCATAAGCGTAAGAAGTGGCTACTTAACGTCTGAAAAATTAAAGGTTGTGCTGGATTGAATTTAATATTTATTCAATAAAAATAATAGAAGGATCCCAGGAATCTAAAGGTATCTATAAATGGTTGTAACTTGGAAGGAAGTGGTAAGAAACATTGTGGTGCAGTGGAAAGCTTTGAGTGCATTCAATGCTTGTCTTGTCTGCAGAGCCAAGCGAAGTGCAACAAGTGACTGAGTATAGCAACAGGTAATGAATTTTGTAATGATGAAGTAGTACTAGTGTAATGTAGTGGATTGCCACCAATGAGTTCTTCAATGTGTGCATTACATATTTTTAGTTTTACATCAATGTGTGTGTTACATATTTTCAGTTTTACATCAATGTGTGCATTACATATTTCTAGTTTTAAGTAAAGTTTAAACATCAGTGTGTGCATTACGCTATTTTCAGTTTTAAGTAATGTTTAAAAATATGTTACGCTATTTTCAGTTTTAACTAAAGTTTAAACATCTATTACACTATTTTCAGCTTTAAGTAAAGTTTAAACATCTATCTTTTACAATATTGGTCATTTTGAAGTATCATAGCCATGGCCAAGAACTACTATGCCTCTCCATCTAATGGTAATGGCATGGGCAGAAAAAAGTGGGATGATGGCACATTTTTAGGGGTCAAAAAGATTACTGTGAATACAACTAATGAGATATTAACCTCACTAGAAGTGACTTATGCTTTGGAAGGCCACGATCCAACTATTCGTATGAAGGACATCAGAGGGCTTATAAACAAAGGAGACGACACCCACACAAAAGAGGTAATTAAGTCTCAACGAGATGAATTTCGTTTCAAGTCATACGATATTTTGGTTTTCTTTGGCTTGAGGGTATCTAGTGGATGTGGATATGGATGCAATTTATTGTGGATTATCCCATCGAATACATCACTAAAATGAGTGGACATATGGGTTTGGCCCCGCTCCCCAATAACTCTGACAAACGCTACTTTGTGGTGAAGTCTTTGACTAATTCAAGGATAGAGCTCTTAAATGGTTCATGAGTTTAGGGACTAATTCAATAAGATCATGGAATGATATGAAAAATATATTTCTTGAAAAATATAAATATTGTGGTATTAAAGAAGAAATATTTAGGATGACTCAAATAGAAGATGAGAGCCTCGAGGATCTAATAGAGAGGTTGATATATAATGTTACATAATCTAAGACCTAACACACTAAAAACCCTCATAATTAGAACAATTAGGGATGAGTGGATTGATCTCCTTAATTCTCATGAGTAGGGGAGAGGTATACCAATTATCGTTTGATGAAATCTGTGAAAAATGCAACCACATATCAAGAGGAAGGGAAATGGTAAGTAAATCAACATCAACATTGGTGAGTCAAGCTGAAATTAGAAATTTTATTGATAACTTTAAAATAGAAATTCTTAGAAATCTCAATAAACAAGTAGAAATGTTAAGAATGAAATATGAGAAATTAGAAAATGTTGATATTTGTGTTGTGAATACAGAATCATATTGCCCATCCTTACCAAGGTTTTAGCAAGTCTATTCAGAGGACAATGGAGAAATTCACTAGCACCAAAGAAAATATGTTATGTCGCTCAAAGAAGACCATGGCATTCTAGTCAGCCTGATATGATGCAAGAACCTGATTCCTAATTTCAAGGTTATGCACATCCATCTCAAAGTAATTGGAACACACCCTTTCCTTGGAAACCTTGGCCATCTCAACCCTTAAAGCAGTATTGGCAACAAGGTTGGAAAAAAACTTATGGCAGAAATCCAAATATCCTCAATATCCTCCATACCCAACTCCATGTTGTCCCTACCATCCACCGCCCTCCACAACCTCAACCACAACCTCTACCACATCCATCATTTCCAAACCTGCACAAGGAAGAAGATAAAATCACTTACAAGGTTGAGGTACAACACTTCCAAACATATCCTCTCGATATAAATGGTATTCATCTTAGAACATGAAACATATTGCAAAAAAATATTCTATTGATTTCATTGAAGGAAAATATCCAAAAGAAGAATATTCAAATGAGGAGACCAAATCATCATGGGCTGCAGTCCATGGGGATAAGACACCAGAATTAGAGATTGAGGAAGTTCCATCATGTTCACCATCAGATCCTCTATGTTTTGAAGAGAATAATCAACAAAAAAGAAGAAGATATGAATTTCATGGAAGAAGAATATATACAAGATGATCCAAAATAGCAAGTGGACCAGAGGGCATCAAAAACTATATTGAAATATGGCTCCAGAACAATCATTAAGTTGCAAAGCAACACACTCTTCTTCAACAATTCTTGATCTCATCTCGGTCAAAGAAGTTGGTCTCTCACATTTAGGTACATGTCAAAGAATATACTTCAATCCTACACGTGATTTTATCTATAATTTTGTTGTGCACATGGAATCATTGGAAGTATTCTTATAATTTTATTTTTCTCAAGTAGAGTACGATAAAAAAAAGAAATAAAAAAATGGAAAAAGAGAAAAAATATGAGGAAAAAGAATAAGGTCTCACGTGTAACCTCTTTGAGGCTCCTAATATTGGCTCATTGATTTGAAAACCTCCATGAGCCGATCAATGGGTTGGGAAAAAAGAGAAAAAAATATATATACATATAATAGGTGAAAACCCCTCCTTTGAGGGCCTAGACAGACCTACAACTTGAAAACCTCATTGAGGAAACTAGTAGGCCTAATATATATATATATATATATATATATATATATATATATATATATATATATATATATATATAATAAATAAATTCTTTTCTCCATGTATCTCTCTCTGATAAATGTAGGGTCTCTCCAACCATTGCAAGCAACAAGAATAAGTTAGCACCAAAAAGGAAAAAATTGATCAAAAACCTAGTCAAAGAAAGTTAAAAATCAACTTTCTCCTCCTTTTCTCAGATGCTCCAATAGGACCAAGGCCATGTAAATCCATCACCCCCATCCATTTCCAACATCGATCCATCAATTCCAAGCATTTCCCATTCATTTTCCTCACTATCCTAAAATGCTATAGGAGGGTTTTGTTTTGCTACAAGAGGCCAACATACAAAGAGCAGAAAATTGTTTTTAAAAAATATCAAGAACATCCATCAATTGGTCGCGTTGTTTCATGGGGGAGATGCATTTGGATGATGGTAACATGCTCAAACAATTTCAACAAATTCCGATTGCACACTTTTGAGAAATCATCTGCATCACCTACAATGATTTTTAATTTTACCAATATTCATGTATCCATTTTTTCGAGATTTTTTATGGGGAGGTTCATAAGGATGATGGAAACATCCTCAAAAACATTTCAAGTCAATCCATTCGATCTTTTGAGAGATATGGATAAAACAATTCTGCTACAAAGGGGTTGTCTCGAAATGCTACAGAGGCGAGATCCAATTAGAGAAAGAGAAAAATTTCATGTATCTTTTAGGAAATGTTGAGAGAGGTCCACCATAGCCTCATCATTCATTTTTCACATCACTTGACCTCTTATCCACACTCATTTTTACCCTTTTTCCATGAAAAGAACCCTTTTTCACCCTTCTTCCATCCCTTCCACCAAAAAAAAGACCTTTGATCCTTGTGAACATATTTATCATGAATTATGAGTATTTTTAAAGGCGAACTGAGAAAATTTTGATCTTAGTAGGGTCTATGTGAGCTGCTATAAGAAGAATACCTTTTGGTAGTTGCGGTAAGATTCATGATCACTTAGCAAGTAACTAACATACGATATTAGGAACGTCTACATGAAGGATAAACCTGCATCATCAAGCATCAACAAGCGAAAAAAACATTAAAAAAATACATATATTTCTCAATAAGTTGCGAGAAGATGATCAAGAACAACCTCACTCATGTAAAAATATACGATGCAACCATCAAAGGATCAACACATCAACAAGAAACCTGCGAAAACATGCATCAATAATGAATCAAGGCACCATGCAATACCCGCAACATAGTCTTTGGCTCCAACAACACCCTACAGAAACAGTATGCAATCCAAAACATCAACACCATCAACTAGCTCCACATGAGGAATGATATGAAATCAAATCCTCTTGGCTTCATTAGTGCCATGTAATTGCTCTTTTTTTTGTATAAGTATTGGGGGTCAATAAAGGTAGCCAAAAGACACCATGACAAAGGAAGGAAGAAGGCTAGGTTTCTCAAAGGGTGAGAAACAATTTAAGTAGTCGGGGAGATGATGGGCCCCGAAATTGTATATTTTATTAGGCCCATTTGATTATTTATAAACACTTGAACATGTATTTGAACCTCTTACACTGCAAATCATAGATTTAGTTCATAGTATTAATGGGTCCTTAGGGATTTGGTTTATCCTTGCTTATTATGTGCCTAATATTATTTATTTTGTAGAATATTGTGAGAATATTAGGCAGATTATGAAGATTTGGAGGAGGAGATAATCTAGAAATTTTCTCCCTACTATAGGAGTACCAATATTGGATAATAAATGAACATCATATCATGAAATTATTGACAAAATTTTGGAGCTCAGAGTGATTGAGAAAATCTAGGAATGTGTTCCTTTGTCATTTAATGTAGATTCCTAGTGTTGTGACTTAGATCCACTATTTGAGGGATTTTGGAGGGGAAAAATTCCTCCTTTCAAGGAAAATGCTTCCCTGTCAATTTTTATTACCAATTCGAAATTTTCCTCTAGAGGCATGTATTTCTTATCCTTCTTATGGAAAAAAACTTGTATTTTTGCAAGTCCACTTTCATTCCTAGCGAGGGGATGTACTTGGGATTGATTCAAATAATGAATTTTGGTGCCATTTTTAGCTTCTAAAGCTTGTCCTCCTTCATAGGACTATGAGTATCCTTTTTTCTTGGCCATCCCAGAGTTTCAAAGCCCTTTTTTTACAATTTTTATTTCTGATTTTTACTTCTTATTCACATTTATTTCTTATTCTTGTTTTTTCCTATTTACGCATTTTGTATTGATGCTTCTTTTGTTGTAGAATTGGGTTAAATGATTGAGTGAGATTTCTCGAAGGTTATTTAAATTTTCACAAGCATGATTCATCATTAGAATAACTTTTAAAAGTCATATTCATCATTGAGCTACTTGAATTGGTTTACTAGTTCACAAATCTAGAATTTGTGGAAGTCCCTTGTAGCAAAAAAGTAGTACTTTTGTTCTATTTTTTTAGAAAAATTTAATGAGATTCAATTGAGTTGATTCCAATTTTATTTAGGGTTCATAAAAATATTGAATTTAATATAAAAATTTACCCCCATTACATTTTCACTTGATAAGGTTAGGCATTTGATAAGTTAACTAGCTCACTAAGTTCTGAATTTCCAATTTTTTAGATTAGTAGTTTTCTGATTTTTTTTTAGCACGTGTTAATAGGGGTATTTTTGGATTGATTCCACATGGAATTAAGTCCTAAAACATCCTACTTAATATTCCCATCCTTACCTGGTCATTCGGTGAGTTATCTCCTCCCAGTAGCAAAACAAGACCTCCTGTAGCAATTGTGTTTCACATGTAGCACGAGTAGACTTGACCATATTTTCTCCAAAAGCTTAGTTTTTTGTCTCTTAGGATTGAATCATGACATATAGGCTCTAAATCCATGATTGAGGAATAATAAAACACCACTTAGGACATTCATTTTTACAAAGTAGATTAGGCTTATTTATTTAAATTCATTCTCTTAGGATTTCAATTACAAATGGTTGTTCTTGCCTAGGATTAATTTCTTTTCAAAGTAACATTTCAATTTTTTACAATTATTTTAGGCTTTGATTTCATGAAATTCACTCCATTACATCGGATCAATGAAATTAGGACACATTGTATGTTGCACATATAGTAGCGACACTTCTTAAGTTTGTACGAACCCTAGGTTGATAATTTAAGTTGGTAGCCTTGGGAGTTGCAATATTCTTGTTGCAATATTGCGGGCTCGATCACTCATATTCTTGATATGCTTCGATCTTACGGTCCATAGCTAGCGTAAGGGGAAATTTTTAACGAAGGAATTTTATTTTAAAGTTTAGAAACTTTTGAGCGAGTAATAATGGTCCCTAATATGCAAATTTTCAAACATCTAATGTCTTTCTTATTTAATATTTAGATTTTTTAAATACTTTATATTAGTCTATATAATATTTTAGCAATTTTTTAAGGTAAAATAATTTTATACTATAAAATTTGGGTGAATTAGTTTTAGAAAAAAATGGAAATTGGTGAATCTTTTTTTTGCAAAAAAACATGGAAAAATTAGCCCACTTGTGAATATTAACCCCTAAAATTTTCCCTGGTTAGCCTCATTTGGCAGAACACTAAAATTCCATAGGTTTCCTTCAAATTCCACTAAATTCTTCCCCTCTTTCTTCCTGTTCCATTCCATGATTCTTGCAGTATAAATGACCATCATATAACACATGGCTTCATGAGAATAAACTTGGGGTGAATCAATCACAATGGCATACCATTCAATGTTGTACACCTCATGCGGAAGGTTTATGAAGGTCAGCTTGCACACTAAAGTCTCCGAGTTTGAAACCCTATCCCCGAGGGCCAACATTCTCTAGAGCATGTGTACGCGAGGAAGTCGATGGCTAGGGTAAGTACGGTGGAGTACTAGACATGGTAGGCTTTCAACAATTTGTGCTTTCAGACAAATGCCACTACCAAATTCGAGTGCATAAGACAAATGTCATTTTTTAAGTGGAGGGAGGATGATGAAAATGAAGACCTCCTATTGGCTAGGGTGAATTGTGTCTACCTAGCCCAACTTTGATAGAGGAAATGTGTATCAATGTAATTAAATATTTAATATGGAGGAAAAATAGTTAAAATGAAAATTAGTTTTAAAATTTTGAAATTTAAAGAAATTAATAATATACATTTTCATTTAATATTTAAAAGTTTTGAAATAAGATTTGGTTATTAATAAATATTTTAAATTTTTTTTATGATAAAATTTATTTAATTAATGTTTTACAAATATAATGATAATAATGGTTATTATTATTAAAGTTAAATTTCGTTTATTTAAGGCATGATGATTGTTGCTTGGTTATAGAACATGAAAGTATGTTTTATTTCTATTTTTCCAATCATCTGCTCTCCTCCTCCTATTGTTGCCACTAGGTTTCTTTCTCTTTATCCTCCGACCACCCTCTCTCTTTCTCAAGGAAAGTGTGGGTGGAGCTATCAAATATACAACAAGGGAAGGAGCAGGTGGAAATGGTGCACACAAAATCTCCATTCTTAATATGTGTGGTGCATAATGCATGGTTGTCCCTTGTAGACATGCACAACCCTCGTGGCCTTACACACATATATGTTCTTCACAAAGTGCATGAAGTTATGATCCCACTTCAGGGAGCTCCATGCTCTCCCCTTGCATCTGTATACCTGATTGTACGTCTTAGGAAACCTTGTGTTCTTCTTATACACTGCAATTTCCACTCGGATTATGTATGAAACTTCCCACAACTCATCCATTGAGTCATCCCCGGAGTGGAGGAATTTTTTCGTCCTCCTACCTCTTTGTCGCAATGATATGCACCTGAAATTTGGCCATTAACTCTTCAACCAAGAAGCATTTGTATTTCGATCGATCCCATATAAATTATGGTACTATTTTGTTCACTTGCTGAATTTTTTGTTAGAATTAGATTCCTGGGCTCCCTACCTTGATTCTTCCATTTTTTTTGATTGAATAAAATATTAAATTCAATCCAAAGAAACTTTCTTCTTTTATTCTATGATTCTTTTTCATTGAATGGACATTAAATTCAATCGGGGCGATCCAATTTCATGTGACCAATGTGGACCTTTAAAGTGGTCGGTTGCATTTTTAGCATTTCTTTTAGCTTCTACCAAAACGGATCATTATTATGTCGAAGGCATTTTATAAGGGAGTAGTACTCTTTGAGAGCTTTTCTCATCTGTCCATAGCCATTGGAAGTGCGCCACTTATCATCTATCATTAGTCCACTTGCACATTAATTATTCCATGCCATTTTTCCATTGTGGTCAACATGCATACACGAGGTCAAATGGTGGAGCATATGTGTGAGCTTCAAATCGCTCGGAATTTAAGCTGCGGGCCAAAGAATTATTTTTTTAGCAGCTGATTGGTCTCTGCCGTGGTTGGAGGATCTTTAATGGCATGCTTACCAATTTGAAGGATTGGAGCTTTTGTAACGGTGAAATTAGCAGTTTGTAGAGTCTGTGATTTAAAATTACGATGGAATCGAGCCCACGAGAGCTCACGTGCAAGAGGAGATGAAAGGCAGATACACTCCTAGATTATGCGGCTTTTCATATCTGCCCCCAAGCATACAAGGTGCATTTGAAAGGTTTCATTAAAGATTCATGTAAATTATCTCTTTTGTGAAGGTTTTACTATTTTGTTCAGGATTCGTGGGGTAAATGTTGAAATGGGACGAGATAGATGTATTTATTCATGAAAAAAGTTAATGTTTGGATTCGGCGGTGATATTTTTTATGCATTACAACAATTTGAGAGCTTTTCTATTTTTTGGAATGCGTGACTCCATCTTTGAAGCTGGCGTACGGGTGTGACATTTCGCGGTGAAATGCTTTTGTGTTTCTAAATCATTTGTTTCGCATTTAGCAACAGGAAGAGCAATTTGGGAGAGTCGGGCATTTAATAAAAATTGAAACAAATGATATTCAAAATGATGCCCCCATGGTTCACCTAATGCACCTTGAAAAGGTCGACGATTTCGGAATAAAAGAAAATTATTTTAATTTTTAATGAATTCTTTCTATAACGAGGTAAAATAGGTCCAATTTGTCTCTTTTTTATTTTGTATCCCTTGACAAATTTTTTAAATAAATTCCCTACACGGATGATTCATTTTTTTTCAACGAAATTTCCCAAATTCCCTAATTATGTGGATATATTTTTTTCGATTCGATAGCACTCCTGAGGTGCTTTGAGTTGGTTAACACAGTTTACATCTGAAATGTCTCGGATGGAAACTTCCGGAAACTTCTAGTATTCTATGTATTCAAAGGTGGGAAAGGATACCAAATTCTTGCTACTTTGTTTTGAACGGTGTTTGGCTTTGCCCAGAGTTAAAACCGAAATATACTTAATTTATTTTTACTTTTAATAGGGGAGCTAGCAGAACATGGGTCTAGTTTCGAGGTCAGGGTATACATTGGATCTTATACTGTTTTATGTGTTTGTTGGAAATCTTATTGCCACATTACTATAAAGTGAATGAGTGCACAAACCAATTGTAACTCTCTTGTAGCTTATTCTAAATGCTACCACATCAATCAAAAAATTTTGTACATATGATTTGTTCTGATTGTTATGCTCGTTCTATCGTCTTGAGTTATAAACACTTAAATTTCTCAAATCTTGGGTTGCTACATACTTTTGAACCATGAATTCTCCATAAACCATTTTAACACCTTTCATACTACTTGAACTAGCTTAACAACTTTGTAGCTGTTTGCTTCATCTCATATGGCTCCGCCATAATATTTTTCCCTTTGCTTCATCGCTCTCACTGGATTCCAATGGGAGAGATTAAGTGTTTTAAATGTGTTGAGGGGCTTTCATAATGCATTATATTAGATATCATTTTGTGGGATTCAAGCTGCGTTAAGTAATTCATTCATCTATGACAATTTCTATGAGAGGTAGTCATAATCGACTAATTTCTACCCGATTTTTTGAATAGTCCACTTAGCACTCATTGCATTGGGTGATGCTCACAAAGGGTGAAGAAGTGGGATTGAAACTAGTGAAATGAATCACATAGCGTCAATCATGATGTAAGGCTTGATCGAATTCTAAATCTCTACTGTTATCTTCAATTCACGTTTTCCCAAAAAATCACTCTACATAATAAGCCTCCCCTGCTACATAGAAATCTTGTCTATAAACAACCTTTTTATTTCTACACTACCACAATTGGAAAACAAAAACCAAAAATGATGCACTAGCTTTTTTTCAATTCTTTTCTTTCGATTGTTGTTTTACATATGATTTACATGGCCGATTTATAAAGACAGATCCTTTATCCCAACAATAAAACGTTTTAAACCTCATATCCTTACCTTACCACAGAACTAGAGCTCTTTTGGAACTTATGTGATCGATCCGTAGTTTGATAAGGAAAATTTCAATACACAGGAAAAAAGTGTAGCACAAAGAAGAAAAGCACCCTCCGAGTTGAGAAAAAACATAGCGCTTGACCAAAACTTCGATTTTCATCGGACTTCTTTGGATCATCATCAAATGCTAAGTTTTGAGGTACGATCCATAGGTTCAATGATGAATTCTTAAAGGATCTAGTTGTTCCAATGACATCCATTTAATTTCCTTGGTTAAGAGTCATGGCATATGTGAAATACGCATAACATAAAACAAAAAAACGAGCTATCTAATGTAGGACTTTTCCATTCCAGTGTGAAAAAATGTTTCACCGGTTCGGAAAAGAACAAAAAACAATTTCAATACAAAAACGATGGCATCTACAACTAGTCTTTTCTTTCGATTTAAAAAAAATACAAAAAAAATAGAATTTTTTTTCTCCGCCCCTCAATGGCTTGATTAACATTACATTCCTCCTCGCTAAAAAATGATATTTTCATTATTTTAATACTCCCATCTAATCAAATCTTTCAAAAAAATCATAATCCCTAATCTATTGGTCTAACACACACCTAAGCTAACAAACCTAACCATTTCCTTACTAATGCGGAACTCCATTAACTCTTTAGCAATAGATTATAATTTAAAATAAATTGAAGAGGTCCAACCCTCTTTAATAAATGATAGTTGACCAATCAGGTCCATGGAATTGATTTCATTTGATGCTCTTGGATCGGACTCCTGATGAAGAAAAAGAATGATCCATCAAGTCTTCAGATTCACTTGATATTTTTGTAGCTTTCTACTCTGTCATCCAACTAGAATCTTCAACTCACTATCCCCTTCCATTTGATTAGATACTCGATAATAGGTTTGGCCTCTAGTCTTATTTGTTTGTCTTTTTCTCGAGGATGGCTTCCACTTCTTTCTTCATTGTCTTTGGCATATTTTCGTCCCAATTTAGAGTCTGAACCTCCCCATCCGCATGTTCTTCTTGTGATTTTGCCTCTATTTCCTTGTACTGAGTGCAAATATGCAACATTAAAGATAGGAGATATTCCAACTCCTTCAGTAGCTCAATCTCATAAGCATTGGAGGAAAAAAATTCCTCAAAATTCTGCATGGTCCTATCTTTTTCATTTTTTAATTTGTTATAGGTTTCGATAGAAATCTTTCTTTCCTCAGTGTAAACCATAACTAAATCACCCACTTGAAATTACTTTTCTCTTATTTTGACATCATCCTTTTTTTTATACATCCCACTATTTTGGATGTTTGTAAACTAACCTTCTTAATATATTTCTCAAGCTCTTTTTCACCACTTCGGTTTTCCCATCCATCGAGAGGATGATAGGTTGAGCTAAAATTGAGTTTTGCACCTATATTCATCCATAGAGTCATCCAAGAAATGTCCCACGAACTTAGTGTCTCTGTCCGAAACAATACTTACAAGCAACTCATGTAATCTTATAATTTTTGAGAAAAACAAATTGGCAATGTGAGTTGCATCACTAGTTTTCCTACAAGCTAATGAAATGAGCCATTTTTTGAAAACCTATCTACAAAAAACATATATATAAATCATGTCCTCTTTGAGTTTTTGGAAAAACCCAAAATAAAATATATGTTGATCTCATCCCAAGGTATGTTTGGTATTGGCAATGGCTAATATAATCTAGTGTTTTGGCTCCTTCCTTTAGCATGTTGACAAACCTGCATTTCTCAACAAAAGTTTTGATGTCATATTTGCATGTTTGGCCAATAATAAAAAAACACTCACTTGAGCGAATGTTTTTTCCTACCAAAAGTGTCCAGATAGTCCCCCACTGTGTTGTTCTTTAATCATATTTTCTCTCATGGAGCATTTAGGAATACACAGTTTTATTGTTCTTGAACAAAAAACCTCCTTGAATCAAGTAGTCTAACCACTAGCTTCTATTATGAATCACAAGATTTTGAACAAGCTGCATATATTTCTTTAAAATTTGTGTCTTCCTTGTACATATCAATCATCTCTTCAAATCCCAAGATGCCAATCTTCGGTTCTGCACAACCGGATTTACTCGGCTCAAAGCAACAACAATTTTATTTGACTTCGTGTGTGCTTGATTACAAAGGTGAAAACTCTGTAAGAACTCCGTCCACTTAGCATGATTTTGGCTCAACTTTGGTCGACTATTTATGAACTACAATGCATGATTATCATAATACAACACAAATTCTTTGGGTAATAAGTAATGCCTCCATTTCTTTAAAGCTCTGCACAATAGCATAGAATTATTTTTCATAGGATGAGTACTTATTCTTGGCCTCATTCAAATTTACACTAAAATAAGCTATCGGTCTCTGCTCGGACTCGGTGACAGCTCCAATTTCTATCCCACTAGCATCGGTCTCAACTTGGAAAGTTTTATCAAAGTTTGGCAAGGCCAAAACGAGTTTTTTCGGTTATTTTCTTTTTCAACAGATCTTTGAATTTTTTTATATTTTTGCCTCTTTACACTTAAATGTTTGGTTTCTTTCCTTTATTTTTTCAACTATCGGTGCACATATCTAACTAAAACTTATTATAAACTTCCTATAAAAATTGGCAAGACCGTGAAAACTTCTTACCTCAAATATGCTTCTTTGGGTTGGCCAATTCACAATTTCTTGGATATTTTATGGGTCCATCTTCAAACCTTCTTCGAGAATACAAAATCCCGGGTAAATGAGCTCCTTATTCATGAAAATGCACTTCTTCAAATTTATCGGTAGTGTCTCCTTTTGCAAATTATCTAAAAGCGACTTAATGTGCTCCAAATGTTCTTCCTTTATTCCTACCGAAATTTAGAATGTCATCAAGATATACTATCACGAAATCTTCCAACATATTCTTTTAAGACCTCATTCATCGAGTCTCATAAATGTACTTGGTGCATTATTGAGCCCAAAATGACATCGCTAACCATTCATACAACCCATTGTTGGTCTTGAATGCAGCCCTCCATTCCTCCCCCTCTCTAATCCATATTTGATGGTATCCACTCTTCAGATCTATTTTAGAAAAATACTTCAACCCACTCAAACAATCCAAAAAACCATCCATATGTGGCAAGGGAAATCTATACCTGATAGTGATCTTATTTATTGCTTTGGATTCAATACACATGCACCATTCACTGCCTTTATTTGGATTGAACACTACTAGTACTACACATAGATTAAGGCTTTCCTTTATTAGTCCTTTATCCAACAACTCCCGCACCTGTCTTCCAACTTCTCCATTCTCCCGAGGATTTAATCTATATGCTGCTTTGTTTGGTAAATTTGCACCAGGTATTAAATCAATTCGAAGCTTGATACTTCTAATTGGTGGCAATGCACTTGGTAATTCATCAACAATAAGGTCAGAATAATCATTTAGAAGAATTTTTTTTTCCACATCTAGATTGTCTAAATTGGTAGAAGTCAAAATTACCTTGGGTTTACCCACAACAAAAAAATGTATTTCTTTCTCCTTCTTGACTTCTTGCAACAATTCTTTTCCACTGATCATCATAACATTATTTCCAGTTGTTCCTCTGTCCACTTCATCCTTCAAAGGCAACAATGTGTGCTTCTTCCCATCCTTCTCTAAGGTATAGATGTTCCTTCTACCATCATGAATGGATTTCCTATCAAACTGCTAGGGTCTTCCCTGTAATATATGGCACACGTCCATTGGGATCACATCACACAGCATGACATCTTTATATGTACCAATTTGTATCTCTTCTCTGCACTATTCTGTCACTAAGAACTGATGTCAATTTTGTAACCAGGACACTTTATAGGGATTAGGGTGTACCATATTAATCAACCCCAATTTCTCAACCATCTTTGTGGGGACAAGATTGTCAGTGCTTCCACTGTCAATCACAACCTTGCAGAAATTTTCTTTAGACTTGCATACAATCCTGAATAGGCTATTCCTTTGAGCTGGCTCATTTTCTTCCCTCTCTGCCTTAAGAAACACCCTTTTTAACAATCAGGACTCTCCTACCTTAGATGGCTCTTCTTTCCCCATGACCTAAGGGTTTTCTTATTTTGTCTCTGCTATATTCAAATTCCTTTGGTTTGTTGTTTTATTCTGAGGGCATTCCCATGATCCATGTCCTAATTCTACACATATGTAACACCAAATTTCTCTTCCTCGGCCTCTACCTCTGGGTACAAATCTTCCTCTACCAAAGTCTCCTCTCTGTGGTGGTCGGTTACTCGAACCTCCTACCTCATTCTCAGAGTGTTGGAACCTTGGTCTGGAAGTTCCTCTTGCTCTTGCTGGACTTTTACCTCTATGCCTCTGACTTTGATTTCTCGGCATTTTCTCCTCTGCCTTCAAAGTTCCTTGATAGGCATCTTCAATTCTCTTCAAACTCAGTAGAATGATTTCATATTGTATGTCATATCTCAAGCCATTGATATATCTGGCTACCTTTTATACGTCATCCTCGGCATGTCCTTCTCTAATGCTCAGCTTGTAAAACTCCTCTGTGTACTCCTTGATACTCATTCCTTTCTGCCTCAAGTTTAGTAACTATCTAAAAAGGTTCAACTGGTAGTCTTTTCATGAATTTATTTTTTAATTTTTTCACCATTTTATCCCACTGCTTGATCTTGGGATTTCACTTTCTCTCTCTGGAATTTTGTATTTCATCCCACCAGATAGATGCATGGCCCTTCAACCTAGTAGCTGTAAATTTTACCTTATTTTTATCTTCGACCTCCTCATAGTCGAAATACTTATCTAACGAACTGATCCAATCCATCAACTTTTACAAATTAAGGTTCCCATCATACAAAGGTATTTCCACCTTTGGTCTTCCACTTTATTTTGCCAACATCTTGAAAACTTTAGCTCCTTTGCTTCCTTCCTCTTCTTCTTCCTCAGAAGATTCGTCTACAGCACTGGCATCCCCCTCATCAAGTGTTCTCCTTTGAGAAGTCTCCATTGTCTCCATTATTTTGCGAAGATGTCAAATCTCTTCCAGCAAAACTGCATTGGCTACAGGTCTTCCCCGGCCTATGTCAGCTCCTCTCCTTGGCGGCATGTTTCCTAAAGTTATAAGAGAAGAACTCAGTTCCTGTTTAGGCTCTGATACCAAATGATGCAAGGCTTGATCGAATTCTAAATCTCTACTGCTACCTTCAATTCATGTTTTCACAAAAAAAAACTCTACATAATAAGCCTCCTTGCTGCATAGCAATCTTGTCTATTAATAGCCTTTTTATTTCTACACTACCACACTTGGAAAAAAAACCAGAATGATGCACTTCTCTGTTGGATTTTTTTCTTTTTATTGTTGTTTTACACAGATTTACGTGGCCAATTTATAAGACAAACCCTTTATCCCAACATTAAAATGTTTTAAACCTCATATCCTTACCTTATCACAGAACTGGAGCTCTTTTGGAACTTATGTGATCTATATGTAGTTTGATAAGAAAAATTTAAATACACAGGTAAAAAGTGTAGCACCAAGCCCTCCAGTGGAGAGAAAAGTAGCACTCGACCAAAACTTGGATTTTTGTCGAGCTTCTCTTGATCTTCACCAGATTCTAAGTTGTTGAGGTACGATCCACAATCCTAGATCTCCTTAGCTTGTTCCAAAAATGGGCAAACATATAGGTAGAACATTAATCACTGTCATTGTTATAACAAAGACACCACTCAAATAATTAATTTTATCACCTCAATTGAGAATGTCTTGTTCCTAATTAAATCCATCTTAGACTTCAAAATACCACCCAATAATTCATAACTTTGATAATATTGCAAGCCACACTATTTTGGGTCACTTGCAACTTATGAAATAAACTCTATCATATAATAATATCACATTATCATTACTCGAAACAACAAGGTTAATATTCTAATTATTTCTACCTCTTGTCTAACATCCTTTCCAAAAAATTCATATTGTGATGCATCAAACCGGTCAATAAGAGCATGATATTCCACTAAAGTCTTCGGATCCTTTGTGTTCTCTGTTAGATCAGATGATTGATTGCCTTCGGTGTCTTCAAATTCATTCATCTTGATTTATTTTAGCTTATAGTAGCACTGTTTGACCCCAATAACCCAATAAATTCTACTAAACATTGCTAAACCTATACTTCAGGATTTAAGGCACCCTTAAATCATTGATTTCGTCCTTATTCTCATACTAGAAGGAAATCTAGTGACTACTATATTTCCTTAAAAAAATTGCATAAGTGAAATATTAATAAAAACATTAGAGCACTAAACTAGGTTAGCTGGGGTTAGGGGTTAATGGGGTTAGGGTTTAGGGGGTTAAATGGGCTAGGTTTTTAGGGGTTTAGGGAGTTAAATGGGTTAGGGGTCAGGAATTAGGGTTTGAGGTTTAGGGTTTAAGGGTTTAGAGGTTTAGGGTTTAGGGGGTTAAATGGGTTAGGGGTTTAAATGGGTTAAGGGTTTAAATGGGTTAGGGGTTTAAATGGGTTAATGGTTTAGAGTTTTAGGGTTTATGGGTTAAATGGGTTAGGGGTTTCGAATTAAGGGATTAAGGAATATAGCGTTGTCGGAAAAAATCTTTACAACACACCATATCTATTTAAAATAAACCGTCGCTATTGCGATGATAGTTGAGCAAGTCAAATTTGACTTTGTCAGAGGGAAAGTGACCTGTATTTTCATATCCATCAATATACCGATGCACATAACATGGACATCACTATTACAACGTTATTTTCTATTACTGTCGTTATTGCGACACCCTCGCCGGGTGCGTCGCAATAACGACTCTTTTTCATAATGTCACAAGAGCGAGAATGTCTCCATCAACGTCGTAAGAGCGACACCCCATGGTGGGATTAAAAAAATTGAGAAAAATTGGGGAAATTTCTCACAATATGTCAAAACTGTTTGAACTAAAGTGTCGGAAAATTGACCATATGTACTAGTGTATGCTAGTGGATATTTAATCTAGGTAACATTGGTTGCACTGTTTGTTAAGTCATCGCTTACACTTTGTAGTACGATTTTCTCGTCGATTTCACTTTCTTCCTCTATCAACAAGATTGGAAGTACACCAAGTATAGGACCTCTCGGTCCATGTGAGATCTCCCTTTAGACTATGACAATGATCTAACAAAATAGGTTTTGTGCAAAATAACCCACACACAAATTTACAAAAACATAAATAGGGTACGTATAATGGAAATTATATATTATTAATTCTTAGAGCCGGTAAAATATGAAAAAACTACATATATTACCTGTCAAGGCCTGAGAGCCTTTCGACCTAATCTTACATTATACTAAACGCTCTTCTATGACACCCGCAGAAAGCTTCTAAACATAAATAAAATCCTAACAAACTCTAACAAATTAAATATCGTTCTTGCCAACTAATCACCTTGTAGAGTATTACAAATGAATTAAACATAAGAGGAAAACATGTCCTCTCTCCTTGGTCGCCACATTGCTTCTTCTGGAAGCACTCACAATCAATTCAATTGGGGTGATTCAATGCTCCTCCATCAAACTCACTTGTAGGAGATCTCATTACTTCATCTTGTCCATTCACATCCTCATTCTTATTTTCCGCATATATCCCTAATATTTCCTCATGCTCAATGGTGAATGGCAACTGAGTCTCCACTGACACCTCATTGGCTCTCCTCCTCTCGTAGGAAATTTTTGGCATCTCAGTTCACCTCATCTGGAACCTCTCGACCTTCCTCTGCTTGCTTGGTCGTTACACACTTTCTCAGCTCTCGATAATTCTACCAACAATCACATTTCTGGATTGTTCTTCTGTAAGAAATATTTTTCGGCTTATTGCGCTTTGATAACTTGATGAATTATGATTCTAGGGTCTACCAATTACATGCCTTGCTCTATAATTTTCCAAGTAAATAAAGGCCTACATATTCTTTGTATTGTTACTTGATTATTATATTTATTTTTCTAATAAAAATTAATAAATATAAAACATAAAAATAAAATTAAAAAGAATAAAGAAATAGTAGTATATTTTGTACTTAACTTTTAAACGAGATATAAATTCTCTTAACATAATAAAAATCATCTTAACATATGATTGATGTTAATAATATAAATTATATTAATTAATAAATATAAAATTTTAAACATGATATAAATTCTCTTAACACAATAAAAATCATCTTAACATGTGAGTAATGTTAATAATATAATTTATATTAATTAAAAAAACATATTTATTAATTAATAAATATAAAAATTAAAATTAAAATTAAATAAATATAGATATTAAAATTAAAATTAAATAAAAATAAAGAAATAGTACTAAATTTCGTATTTAACTTTTAAACCTCATGTAAATTCTCGTAACACAATAAAAAACATCTTAACATGCAGTAATATAATTAATATAAATTATATTAATTAAAAAACAATTTTTATAATTTAATACTTGTAGTCATGGAAAGAGAAACCATAAAATACCCTTGAGCTTTAGGGGATCAACATATAGCATACAAAGTGTATGGCATCACCTTTATAGCTTTAAATTTATAGGGAATCGAGCCCACGATAGCTCTGGTACGAGAAGAGATGAAGGTAGATACACGGCTAGATTATGTCACTTTTCAGATCTCCCCCATGCATACAAGGTGCATTTGAAAGTTCTATTAAAGGTTCATGTATATTATCTCTTTTATGAAGGTTTTACTGTTTTATTTGGCATATGGGGGGTAAGTGTTGAAATTGAGATGAGATAGATGTATTTATTCATGAAAAGCTTAAGGGTTGGATTCAGCGGTGATATTTTTATGCCTTAGAATAGTTTTAGAGATTTTGTATTTTTGGAATGAGATGAATCCATGTTGAGGTTCGAACTTATGATCCCAGGTGCGAATTGTTCGTTTCTAGCAGTGGCAAAAAAAATAAGCGTGTGTTGGGGCTTCTAATTAGCTCTACCTCTTGCGTAAAATACTTTCCAAAAAAATCATATTGTGATGCATCAAACCGGTCAATAAGGGAATGCTCTTCTGCTAAAGTCTTTGGATCCTTTATGTTCTTTTTCAGATCAGACGATTGAGTGCCTTCGGCGTCTTAGAAGTCATTCATCTTGATTTATTTCAGCTTATAATAGCACTGTTTGAACCCAATAACCCAATAACTGCTACTAAACGTTTCTAAACCTATACTTAAGGATTTAAATCCTTACAATCCCAATCTAACATCTTCTTACCAAATATGCCCTAAATAAATCTCAAAGTCTTGGATCCCATCGGATACAAAAATACTGAACCACAAGAGACTTCAAAGCTGCACCAAACAACTTAAACCTTTACAAACAAGAAAATCTATCTTATGGAAATATAATATAAAATTATACAATAGACTGCACGGTGAAAAACATGAATATTCCCACACAATACCACAAAGGAGCTTTCGAGAAGAAGAGTTTCCCTGTAAGCTACACTAAAACACAAAATCTTCATAATATTCGGTCATGGAGAGCTCTTCACATCAATCCAACATCTAAAACTCTCTCCGATTTGAAACTTGGACCTATGGCTTCAAGCAGCAGCGGGGTAGAACTAAAGAAATAACAGGGTGTGCCAAGGAATGCCTAGAAGTAGGATATTTCGAATCTCAAGTTCCAGCAAGACATTTAAGTCAAAGGCCTCAAGAGTTTAAATATTTCCAACAATAAGTTGACAAGACAAAGACACATCAAATATGGGGTCTAGACAAAGAAATACTAAGATAGGCCAGAGACTATTGCAAACGCAACAAATGTAACATGCAGCTTAGATTAAAGACATAGAAATAAAACAATCTCAATTAATTCGATTCAAAGTCATTAAAATATGGGGTTTTGTCAAGGTAAATGCAATCAGAAAATAGAAAAAAAAATCAACTTAGTCATTTCTCCTCGTTCATTTTATAAATACCTGATTGCAGGTTGTCAACGAAGGTTAGCAGCATCTTACTTCCCCCACAGAGGCCAATTCGACATGCATCTCCACATCTATGGAATTTACCAACTATCTCAAACGATACAAAGGAGTAGAGCATCCCTCCTCGAAATCTCGTGGAATGGCCACCACACGGTTTACGGTTTAGGGGGTTAAATGGGTTAGGGGTTTAGGGGGTTAAATGAATGATATATTTTACAATAAATCACAAACTTGTTCAAGGCACATTATATTATAATAAGTATTATTTTATTTTAATTATTTTTTAATTATAAATTTAATATTTTGTAATATTAGTTTTTTATTTATCATCCACAGTAAAATTATTTTTAATTAATATTATTGGTCAACACGTTAATTAAATGAATCAAACATTGGTGAGGAATTTAAATTAATTCATTTATGTATTAAAGAGGGGAGCATTTTTTTATCTTTTGAGTACCTAGGGAGAGACGTGTAGCTCTTAAGAAAACTTTAAACTATTTATTTATGGAATAAAGAGGTAAGAACAATTTTGTTAGAATTAAACAATAAATTTTTGGTGTGTTTAAATTGTTTTTATTTTACTTGGAAATGGATTCAACTCCATAAAAAAAATTACTTAGCCGCACCCAAAATCTTGATCCAAAAACTTCACAACCATAACAATTTAAAAAAAATTATGCGGAATTTTCATGCTAGGGTTTCCTTAGTTTTACAAGTGAAATTGTGGGCTCGCTAGAATTAGGCTTTATTCCCTATTTTTACAAGAGAAATTGTAGGCTCAGGGCATTATTTTGGACAGAATCAGTCCAGTGGTCAGCAGGGCTTTATTTTGGACTTCAGTCCACCAGCATATATGCGCCAACCGAGTCAAAGAGAGCTTGACTCGTTCCAAAGAATCCCACAATCTTGCCATCCACTAGAGTCTCAAAATGAGTTCCTTCCTATGGCCCGCATGGTCCAAGTGTCCCTTTATTGGTGTGAAAAGTCAAAGACTTCACCACAAAGTAGCATTTCTCAGAGTTATTGGGGAGCAAGGCCGAACTCATATATCCACTCATTTTAGTGATGTATTCGCCTGGATAATCCACAATAAACGACATCCATTTCCACATCCCCTAGATACCTTCAAGCCAAAGAAAACCAGAATTTTGTATGACTTGCAATGCAATTCATCTAGTTGTGACTTGCTTACCTCTTTTGTGTGGGTTATGTCTCCTCCGTGTATAAGCCCTTCGAAGTCTTTCATACTAACAGTTGGATCGTGGCTTTCCAAAGCATAAGTCACTTGCAGCGAGGTTAATGTCTCATTAGTTATAGTCACGGTAATCTTTTTGACCCTTGAAAATGTGCCATCATCCCACTTTTTTCAGCCCATGTCATTACCATTAGATGGAGAGGCATGGTAGTTTCTGGCTATGGCTATGATACTTCAAACTATCCAATATTGTAAAAGATAGATGTTTAAACTTTACTTAAAACTGAAAATAACGTAACAGATGTTTAACTGAAAATAGCGAACAAATGTTTAAACTGAAAATAGCGTAACGCACACATTGAAGAACTCATTGGTGGAAACACACTACATTACATTAGTACCAGTGCATCATTACAAAATGCATTACGTGCTGCTCTACTCAGTCACTTGTTGTGCTCCACACAAGACAAGCACTGGATTCACTCGAAGCTTTCCACCACACCGCAATGTTGCTTACCACTTCCTTCCAAGTTACAACCATTTAAGTTATAGGATTTTTAAATTGAAAAATTTATCTTTCGTTTCCATAATCAAGAAAATAATAATTAATATATTAAATTTAAGTTGTTTTAGTGTATTTTCACACACACACACACACACACACACATATATATATATATATATACACGTACAAAATATAAAAATATCATTTATGGACAAGTACTAAGTAATGTGCATTGTATGTTGAAAAATGGGAATATCCAAATATAAAAGTTGGTCAATTTTTTGTGAAGAAGGCCCTATAAGTGATTGATTTGTGGTTTAGTTTTAATGCTTCAAATATGGGTGTCCCACCATTCATTTCACAATATCTATGCCTACTTATCCAACACATTTGAAGTCAACATATGATCTCCTTTAAATCATGGTCGTCACTTTAGTTTATGGTATTGTTGCCATGATATCTTTGAGTGACAGGGTTCATTTATGACACAATCCTTTCTTATCGAGGTTCAGTATGTTGGAGCCTTCATGTTGTAAGGGGTTTGTGGGATAAGGCCACTTTGATGATACCAATTATTTTGGACATCCACCCACTTGTGTATCAAGGCTTATCTTTCCTTGAAGGAATTATGTGGTAGAAGAAGGGAAAACTTGTATCAATTTTACTTGTGTAGAAGAGAAAACAACTTTGTATTTCGAAAATAAACACTCTGAGTTCCTGTAAGTTTTGTAGATGTGATATTCAAAAGAGAATGAGTTCCTCCTTGGTCGCCAAATTGTTTCTTCTGGAAGCACTCACAATCAATTCAATTGGGGTGATTCGATGCTCCTCCATCAAACTCACTTGTAGGAGATTTCATTACTTCATCTTGTCCATTCACAACCTCATTCTTCTTTTCCGCATATATCCCTAATATTTCCTCACGCTCAATGGTGAATGGCAACCAAGTCTCCACTGACACCTCATTGGCTCTCCTCCTCTCGCGGGAAATTTTTGGCATCTCAGTTCACCTCATCTGGAATTTCGACCTTCCTCCACTCGCTTGGTCATTACACACTTTCTCACCTCTCCTCGATAATACTACCAACAATCACAATTCTAGATTGTTCTCCTATAAAAAATCTTTGTCTGCTTATTTCGCTTTGATAACTTTATTTACTGTTTCGTTGTATGTATTTGGTTTTTTTGTATGAACTTAATTCCCGAAATCAGCAGTTAGATAGCAATATTACAGAGCAGTTAGCTCATGTAGGTTATAGAACAATGAAACTTTTTCAGTTTTGGAACGCTTTTCATACGCTTAGATGGCCGACAGACCTGATTTCCTTCGGGCAGGTTGAGGCTAGAACCGAAGTGTTTAATTTTGTAACCTGCTTTTCAAATATAAATAGCAAATAGAGAAGGCCTACCATATTTACAAAAAAAAAAAAAACTGCACCAAACAGCTTAAACCTTTACAAACAGGAGAATCTATCTTATGGAAATACAATACAAAATTATACAACAGACTGCATGGTGAAAACTTCACAACCATAACAATTTAAAAAAAATTATGCCAAATTTTCATGCTAGAGTTTCCTTAGTTTTACAAGCGAAATTTTGGGCTCGCCAGACTAAGGCTTTATTCCCTATTTTTACAAGCGAAATTGTAGGCTCAGGGCTTTATTTTGGACTGAATCAGTCCAGCGGCCAGCATATAGCAGGGCTTTATTTTGGACTTCAGTCCACCAGCATATATGCGCCAACCGAGTCAAGGAGACCTTCACTCGTTCCAAAGAATCCCACAATCTTGCCATCCACTGGAGTCTCAAAATGAGTTCCTTCCTGTGGCCCGCATGGTCCGAGTGTCCTTTTATTGGTGTGAAAAGTCAAAGACTTCACCACAAAGTAGCGTTTGTCGGAGTTATTGGGGAGCGGGGCCGAACCCATATATCCACTCATTTTAGTGATGTATTCGCCTGGATAATCCACGATAAACTGCATCCATATCCACATCCACCAGATACCCTCAAGCCAAAGAAAACCAGAGTTTCATATCACTTGCAATGCAATTCATCTAGTTGTGACTTACTTACCTCTTTTGTGTGGGTGCCGCCTCCTCCGTGTATAAGCCCTCCGAAGTCTTTCATACGAACAGTTGGATCGTGGCCTTCCAAAGCATAAGTCACTTGCAGCGAGGTTAATGTCTCATTAGTTGTAGTCACGGTAATCTTTTTGACCCCTGAAAATGTGCCATCATCCCACTTTTTTCCGCCCATGTCATTACCATTAGATGGAGAGGCATAGTAGTTTCTGGCCATGGCTATGATACTTCAAACTGACCAATATTGTAAAAGATAGATGTTTAAACTTTACTTAAAACTGAAAATAACGTAACAGATGTTTAAACTTTACTTAAAACTGAAAATAGCGTAACAGATAGATGTTTAAACTTTACTTAAAACTGAAAATAACGTAACAGATGTTTAAACTTTACTTGAAACTGAAAATAGCGTAACAGATAGATGTTTAAACTTTACTTAAAACTGAAAATAGCGTAACAGATGTTTAAACTGAAAATAGCGTAACGCACACATTGAAGAACTCATTGGTGGCAACGCACTACATTACATTAGTACTAGTGCATCATTACCTGCTGCTATACTCAGTCGCACACAAGACAAGCACTGGATGCACTCGAAGCTTTCCACCGCACCGCAATGTTGCTTACCACTTCCTTCCAAGTTACAACCATTTATAGATACCTTTAGATTCCTGGGATCCTTTTCTACTCTTTTCATTGAATAAATATTATATTAAATTCAATCCAGCGCAACCTTTAGTTTGTCAGACGTTAAATGGAAATACTTAAAAAACCCTTTAGTTTGTCAGACATTAAATTCAATCCGGGCAACTTACATGTTTGAGCGATCAAATTTCATGTGAGCACTGGCCGGTTGCATTTTTTACATTTTCTTTTAGCCCCGACCAAAACGGATAATGGATATTTAAGCCGCTTACGTCATGTACATGTTGCTGCTTACGTAGCCGCTTCTTACGCCATGTACATACATGTTCATGGAAATACTTAAAAAAAACCTACCAAGATATACCATTATTATTATTAAAAAAACCTATATGCCTACGATCAAAGATATATCATTATTATTATTAATATAACAAAGCATTTGCCGTGAGCCAAGTCACATGTTTTGAAAGACTTTGCATCGTTAAAGCACTTTAAAAAACCTAAGACAAGTTGGAGTTGGATTATTATTAATATTTGTGTATTAAAAAATGAAATACTTTGCATCATTAAAACACTCAAGGAAACCTATATCCCAGGGAGGTGGGTAGTGGTGTGGTGTTACATGTTTTACTAAATAAATTTCGTGGGATTGCTGACCCCTTTGAATTAATAATTAAGGAGGTTACAGAATTGTTATGGCCTTTGAAGGCTCATATTAATATTATTCCAACTAAAAAAATTATGACATTTGAAAAATTTAACTTGTTTAGAAAAGTATATTTTCATTTTTACTATATCTTAATTTTAGATTATTAACTTATTTTATTAACACCATCACATTTTTAAAAATCATTCATATATCAATTTTGTTTTGAAAATTAATAATATTAATGAACATACATCAACAACTATTTTTACATTTTTTAAAATCATTCATATATATTAGTATCAATTTTGTTTTGAAAAATAATAGTATTAATTCAAACATATATTAATTAATTGTGATCATGGTGTTAAGTCAAGTAAATTCTAAACTTTGTATAAAGAAAATTGCATAATTAAATTGTGTAATCTAAGTAATAAATGAAGTTAAATTATGCTTTAAAAAAACTAATTCTCTATTTATCACCATCATACCAAGTCAAATCTATTCTATAACTTATGAATAATCAAAAGAAAGTGAGTAAATTATATGTTAATTTATTAATTTAGGTTGCCCTATGTGGAACACCTATTTTCCACTACCGAGAAATAAACAATGCTTTGAAAATAAAACATCAAGGTAAAATCATTATCACATTAAACTATATATATATCAAAAATCAATCATGGTCAACCATGCTCCAATGTTGCATTCTGACAAAGATTGTCTTAATATAAAAACCAACTATGGTAAACCATGGTCAACCATGTTTATTTTAGGGTTTTTATAATATTTATATTAGGGTTTTTATATGGTCAACCATGGTCTGACTCTTGCATTAATGACATGTTCTGCAAGCACTTGGGCAGATTTATCTTGTTGTTCATATCTAGGCCATTGTGGGTGTGTCATTTAGACCATACTTAGAGATATCATATAACATGAAACTAAACCTATCAAGATGGACATATTAACCCTACCAACCTAGATTCATTGACCATGTAAGTCTATGTATGCATGATATAAAATGTGATGTATGATATTAAATTAATTTGAATAATTATTTAATGCTGGTGAAGTTTGAAAAATAATATTACTAGCAACTGCCCCAAAAAGTGCAAAGAGACACTGATAGGATTGTTAAATTGAAAAAGTTATACTTCGTTTCCATAATCAAGAGAATAATAATTAATATATTAAATTTAAGTTGTTTTAGTGTATTTTCATATATATATATATATATATATATATGAAAATACACTAAAACAACTTAAATTTAATATATTAATTATTATTTTCTATATATATATATATATATATATATACAAAATATAAAAATATCATTTATCAACAAGTACTAAGTAATGTGCATTGTGTGTTGAAAGCCGGGAATATCCAAATATAAAAGTTGGTCATTTTTTTGTGAAGAAGACCCTATAAATTATTGATTTGTGGTTTAGTTAAAATGCTTCAAATATGGGTGCCCCTCCATTCATTTCACAATGTATATGCCTACTTATCCAGCACATTTGAAGTCAACATATGATCTCCTTTAAATCATGGGTGTCACTTTAGTTTATGGTATTGTTGCCATGATATCTTTGAGTGACAGGGTTCATTTATGACACAATCCTTTCTTATCAGGGTTCAGTATGTTGGAGCCTTCATGTTGTAAGGGGTTTGTGGGAGAAGGCCACTTTGATGATACCAATTATTTTGGACATCCGCCCACTTGTGTATCAAGGCCTATTTTTCCTTTAAGGAATTATGTGGTAGAAGAAGGGAAAAATTGTATCAATTTAACTTGTGTAGAAGCGAAAATAACTTTGTATTTCAAAAATAAACACTATGAGTTCCTGCAAGTTTTGTAGATGTGATATCCAAAAGAGAACGAGATTTATTCCTATATATAAACTAGTGAATATGGACCATTTGAAGATCTTATGAAATAAAATTTTGAAAATTGTGGAAAAGCACAAATTAGTGTTTAAACATATAAGAAAAGATATTTCTTTGAGTTGAAGAAGGAAAGAAAATTCAAAGTTATATGTCATAAATTATAAAATATCTTGAATTGAGCACAATCATGTTACATATTAGATATAGCTCCTGGAATCACCCATCCTTGCTTATAAGTTAACATTCTTTTAGTTTCCAACCATCTCCCACGACCAGGATGTAGATTGTGAAAATATCCACTTCAAGTGTTATTTATATTATGAAATTGTCATTTTTAGAAATATTTTCCTATCAATCAAAAATATCACCTTGAGCTTAACATATACTCTAGTCATAATAACACCACCAATATCGAGGTCATGTTCTCACCTCTTGAATATGGTTACTTAGCAAAATTCAGATTCAGAGGCTCCCTCCAAAACCCAAAAAAATTGTAAAAGGCCCAGCAACCCATTGGAAATGACATCGTTCACCAAAATAAATATGCAAGACATATGATAGGGTTATGAATTGATCCACTACATTGATACACAATTAGATCCAATTATGTTGATAACAGGCTTATCAAGCAAGGAAATAAATTTTATAGTCAAAATGATGGGAAACCCCTCAAATCGAGTACTTGTGGAGCTTCTAGTAGAAAATTACAAGTGCACCATCTAATAGAAAATTAAAAGTTGGTTGATGTTTTTCCTCTTCTAGCAAGTTTGAATATAGCGATGATATTGTCAAAGGTTTTCTAAAAATATATCCCCATGTCACTTTTCTAAACAAGAAAGGGAAGACAAAGAAATCTGAAAGAATTAATATTCTACCAAGGGTCCCATGTTCAAAAAGGGAAGACAAAAATATAAGTGCATTAAAGTTCTACCAAGGCACCTAGGTTCAAATCCTAGTAGGCATAGAACCTGCAAAATTGAGCTCTTGGTGGAGTTTGACCATGTTTCAAATTCAAAATTCATTAAAAAATAAAAAAATTAGGAGGCGTGGAGAGATAAAAATACAATATACCTACAAAGTCTCGGGGTAGGAGGGAGAAAACTTTAAAATGTGTCCATAAGTATGAAAATCTTCCTTCATGTCTCTAAGATAATAATTTGTTTGTGCCTTTAGTAATTTCCACTCTATCTCACATGGTTCCACTAAATTCATTTTGTCAAGGATTTGCATGACGCCCTATACATTGCACTTCATCATCCTAGTATGAAAAATAATATTGAGAGAGTTCATGTAGTTAGGATGTGTTTTTAGATATTCAACAACTACAACTTCCCCTCCAGCATATCCCCTTCTCCTGCTCCTTCCTTTAGTTGTGTGGTGGGAGTGGGAATGGTAAGATCATTTATATTTCTATCAACTCTATCAGTAGTAGTAATGGCTGGTAGAGAAGAACAACAAGGCGCCCCTCCACAAGGAAATTCAAGGCTACATTGTCTTGAGCAGAAAGCATTGAAAATAACAAGAAAACCTGTCAACGAGAATAGGGTGGCAGCCTCTCAGATCCTTTTCTTTGCTTGTATGTGGCTAAGTCTGACCAGTCTGTAAAACAAGGTGTCACTAAGCTTGCTAATCTATTATTGTTAAATCCAAAAAAATGATTTGAGTTTTTTTTGGAATGAAATTCTTTTGTAGGCCTTGTACAAGCCCTCGAGCTTGGAAAATTAGTTTTAGGGTTCAATCTCGATGCATCCCTAACACTACTTCTACACCACCACACCTGCTTCAAATTCGATGTGGTATGTATTTTGTCTGGTAAAAATTTCAAGTTGACAATGTGGTTGTAATTAATCTCGCATCCACTTTTTAGTGGGAAATCAACATGTCTATGTATGATGGAGAATCCATTTCAATTTTGACATCCACACACCTCAAAAATCCCAATCCACATCCCCTCTGTCCATCTATTAGTAGCCAGCTTACAAACACAATCCAAGTTATTTATATTTCTGAGTAGGGCGAACTATGTGCACATATATAAGAATAATAGAATCTTATGTGAGGGGAAACCTTATATTTTATCTAAAATAATTTAAGAATAATAAAGCCTTTTTTAATAGCCCAAATTTCCCATTTTCAAATATGAGTAGGTAAAAATAAGTTTTAATGGGCATTAAAGAGAAAAAATATAAATAAAAATTTAAAAATTGGCCACAAAATCCCCATCTAATATTTTAAGAATTAATAGGGGGCTTCTATTCTTCCCACATAGTTTTGATTAAATTCCTTAGATAGACTCAAATATGCTATTTTTTAGAAAAAGGGAAAACAGAAGAAGGAGAGAAAAGGACTGAGTTCAAATATTTGAAAAGTGATCTTGTTGATGTGGAGAAGATGTCAAAACCATTTGTAAAATCTTACCTAAATAAAATTGAGCAACAATTAATATTTATCTCAACTAGCAAAAGCACTTCCGTCAAGTGCTTCTAGTGTTCGTTGATGGGCCCCAAAACTGTCTATTTTATTTGGCCCATTTCATTATTTATAACACTTAAAACATGTATTTTACCCCCTTACTTGCACATCATAGAGGTAATTCGTAGTATTAATCGGTCCTTAGGAATTTGGTTTATCCTTGCTTATTATGTGTCTAATATTATTTATTTTTGTAGAATATTGTGAGAATATTGGGTAGATTATGAAGATTTGGAGGAGGTAATATAGGGACTTTCTCCCTACTATAGGAGGACCAATATTGGATAATAAATTAACAAAATATCATGAAATTATTGAAAATTATGGAGCTCAATTGATTGAGTAAATATAGGAATGTTTTCCATGTCATTTAATGTATATTTCTAGTGTTGGGAGCTAGATCCACTATTTGAGGGATTTTGGAGGGGAAATATTCCTCCTTTCAAGGAGAATTCTTCCCCGTTAATTTTTATAATTACCAATTCAAATTTGCTTCTAGGAGCATGCATTTCTTAGTCTTTTTGTGGAGAAAACCTTTATTTTTTCATGTCCACTTTCATTTTTAGTAGGGATGTACATGGATTGATTCAAATAATGAAGTGTGGTGCCATTTTTAGCTTCTAAAGCTTGGTCTCACTCATAGGAATCTGAGTATCCTTCAGCTTGAACATCCTAAGAGCCTCAAAGAAATTTTGTAAATTTTTATTTCTTCTTTTCACTTCTTATTCACATGCATCTCTTATTCATGTTTTTCCTATTTCTGCATTTAGTATTGATGTTTATTTTGTTGTAGGATTGGGTTAAATTATTGAAGTGAGTTTTTTTGTAGGTTATTTGTAGAGTCACAAGAATGATTCATCCTTATAAAATTATTATTAATCATTGATCTACTTGGATTGGTTTACTAGTTCACAAATCTAGAATTTCTGGAAGTCTCTTGTAGAAAAAAGTAGTAACTTTATAGTATTTTTTAGAACATGTTAATGAGATTAAATTGAGTTTATTCCACTTGTATTGGGTCATAAAAATATTTAAGTTAATAAAAAATTCACTCCATTCCATTTTCCCTTGATTAGGTTAGGAATTTGATAGGTTAACTAGCTCACTAGTTCTTTTATTTCTAGTTTGTATAGTGATTTTCTATTATTTTTTAGCACATGTTAACAAGGGTATTTTCGAGTGATTCTACTTGAAATGGAGTCCTAAGAGATCCTAATTAATAAAAAAAAAATTCCATCCTAATTTCATTTCATTTACTTGGTCATTCGATGAGTTATCTCCCCCATTAGCAAAAAAAGACCTCATGTAGCAACTTTCTTTCATCCATAGCAACTGCCTGTAACACTCTTGTAGCATGTGTAAACTTGACCAGATTTGTTCCAAAAGCTTTGTTTTTTGTCTCTTAGGCTTGAATCATGACCCCTAGGTGCTAAATCCATTATTTAGGAATAATAAACACCACTTAACACATGTCTTTTTACAAAGAAGATTAGGTTTATTTATTTGAATTCATGCTCTTAGGATTTCAATTAAAAATTGTTGTTCTTGCCTAGGATTTTTTTTTCTTTCAAAATAACATTTCCATTTCTACTATTAGTTTAGGCTTTGATTTCATAAGGGGGGGGGTGAATCAGTATTAAGTGCAGACAATAAAATTTTTTCTTCTTCCTTTCTAAAAACCCATACGCTACTTTCCTGAAGATAAATAGCATATGTACGCGGATATCCTTTACAGAACTAGCGTATATCCGTGATCTAATTATGCATTAATTCTTGACTTAGATCATTGCATTATTCAATCATCAGATGTTTAGAAAACAGTAAATATTTGTGTATTATTATTAATATTTGTGTATTAAAAAATGAAATACTTTGCATCATTAAAACACTCAAGGAAACCTATATCCCAGGGAGGTGGGTAGTGGTGTGGTGTTACATGTTTTACTAAATAAATTTCGTGGGATTGCTGACCCCTTTGAATTAATAATTAAGGAGGTTAAGATAGTAATTAAAGAATTATGGCCTGTGAAGGCTCATATTAATATTATTCTAACTAAAAAAATTATGACATTTGAAAAATTTAACTTGTTGGTAGTATTTAAAAAGGTATATTTTCATTTTTACTATATCTTAATTTTAGATTAATAACTTATTTCCTTAACATAATCATATTTTTAAAAATCATTCATATATCAATTTTGTTTTGAAAATTAATAATATTAATGAACATATATCAACAACTACTTTTACATTTTTTAAAATCATTCATATATATTAGTATCAATTTTTTGTTGAAAAATAATAGTATTAATTCAAACATATATTAATTAATTGTGATCATTGTATTAAGTCAAGTAAATTCTAATCTTTATATAAAGAAAATTGCATAATTAAATTGTGTAATCTAAGTAATAAATGAAATTAAATTATGCTTTAAAAAACTAATTGGGTCCTGAACCTCCGGGGCCGTTTTGAGGCCCTAAACGACATTTTATGGGCAACGATAGAAGACTACATTGGCGACATCGTGCAGGGGGGTTGATTGGTGCAAAAAATGGGAACGACAGCTATTTGTGGTGGTGGTGGTAAACACTAGTGGCACCATGAGCTGCAATGACTGGTCAACGAGCGGCTCGAATGATTTTTGCTTCGGTTGGTGGCGGTAAGATGGGGATGCAGTAGCAGGTATGTCGATGCTTAGCCAAGGCTGGTCAGCAGCGGCTCGGAAGACAGACCTTTATCCTTCCAATAATAAATATACCGCATGCAAGCTTATATATTTGATACTGTCCTTTTCCTACGAACAAAGGCATCTGATCGAAGAGCATGGCCCTGTGCAGCATGAGCGGTTAGAAGATCAACTTGATCTGATACCAAATGAAGTGAACAAAGTTCCTTCTCAAGTTAAATGCTCCAAAAGACTTGGAATATCAGAATATCCATTGAGGATACAAATTTTATATTAAAATTATGATAAATGAATTGATTGATGTTACAAATGAGGTCTGATTATATACCTAGGCATGTGCCTCTTCACAAAAGGTCATGTCTCATCAGACATGCCCTTTCAGCCTAATTACTAATTAACTAATTAATCACTATTTATATTATTTTATTCATGACAATGGGCAACAAACATGTCTATGTATGATGGACAATCCATTTCGAGTTTGACATCCACACACCTCCAAAATCCCAATCCACATCCCCTATATCGAGCTATCCTTGGGCTTGGCCATCCCAAGAGCCTCTGAGCCATTTTGTAAATTTGTATTTCTTCTTTTCACTTCTTATTCACATGCATCTCTTATTCTTGTTTTTCCTATTTCTGCGTTTAATATTGATGCTTATTTTGTTGTAAGATTGGGTTTAATTATTGAAGTGAGTTTTTTTGTAGGTTATTTGTAGAGTCAAAAGAATTATTCATCCTTAGATAATTCATATTCATCATTGATCTACGTGGATTGGTTTGCTAGTTCACAAATGTAGAATTTCTGGAAGACTCTTGTAGCAAATTAATAACTTTCTAAAAAAATTTAGAACATGTTAATGAGATTCAATTGAGTTCATTTCACTTGTATTGGGTCATAAAAATATTTAAGTTAATAAAAAAATTTACTCCATTGCATTTTCACTTGATTCAATTAGGAATTTGATAGGTTAACTAGCTAACTAGTTCTTGAATTTCTAGTTTTTGTAGTGATTTTCTACTATTTTTTAGCACGTGTTAACAAGGGTATTTTGGCATGATTTCACTTGAAATGGAGTCCTAAGACATCCTAATTAATAAAAAAATGTGTCCCATCCCAATTTCATTTGATTTACTTGGTCATTCGGTGAGTTATCTCCCCCAGTAGCAAAACAATACCTCTTGTAGCAATTTTTTTTCGTCCATAGCAACCACCTATAACACTCCTATAGCATGTGTAAACTTGACCATATTTTCTCCAAAAGCTTATTTTTTTGTCTCTTAGGCTTGAATCATGACCCCTAGGCTCTAAATCCATTATTGAGGAATAAAAACACCACTTAAGACATGTATTTTCACAAAGTAGATTAGGATTATTTATTTGAATTCAGGCTCTTAGGATTTCAATTCCAATTTTTTTTTCTTTCCTAGGATTAATTTTTTTTCAAAATAAAATTTCCATTTATACAATTATTTTAGGCTTTTATTTCATAACATTCACTACATTGCATCATATCAACGAAAAAAGGACATGTAGAAAATCCATGTAGATTCAAACTGATATTTGTAATATGATAAAACAAAATACTTCAATCTACTCTAAAAATTGCAGAAACCAATTTCGATCGTATAATCACATGAATAAGAAAGAGAAATAATTTCAATCACACAAAAATAATATTTATCTGGGGAAAGCCTCAGCTAAAAACCGCTCTATCTATATATTGCATTAGCCAAAGAATATGAAATCTTGGTTCAATACTTAAACAATTTCTTGGCCTCGGGAATACCTATTTCCTTGCACATTTTCTTGGGTAATTAGGCCCCTATTAAAAATGAAATTTACCAATAATTATTGCGCAGTACATCAAGGATCTTCCTATGACTCCATGCACCAACTGTACAATTTTCTCATTATAGAACTGATAGTACAGTTCCCTTTAACTCCAATCTCAACAGGGTATTACTCAGAACTAAAATGCATGATTTATTTTTGAGTGAATTATCAGTTCTCTAATTGACCACTGCATGTGAATTAAATATAATTTAATTCACTTGACCTTTCACTAGTTCCTCCATTAATTAGAACTATTTAAAGTGATGTTAACTCAAATAAATTAAGTTAATTAATTATAAGTCAAAATAAAATCAACTAGGGATTGTAAATGGTAGGAGACACTCTACATGCCTATAGTGTGACCCTCAACTTGAATTAACCATACTAACTAAGTCTTCCTAACTTAGTTAACTCATACAAGTTGTCATGTGATGTGGAATTACAGTTTACTTCTAATTTAATTAAGGGAAAATTAAATTAGAAGCCTCTTCTTGTTGCCATTTTCAACACTCCCTCTCAACAAGAAAGGGATTTTCTGCTACCCCAAGCTTGCCTCTGTGGAACTATAATTTTCCTCTTGACAGTGCCTTTGTCAAGATGTCTACATATTACTCCTCTATAGGAATGTACTCTAATGACATAGTCCTCCTCTATACAAAACCTCTAAGCAAAACCTCTGAGATTGTGATATCGAATATCATTATGCTTGGACCTATCATGAAAAAATGGACTAACCGAGAGTTTGATGCAACTCTGGTTGTCACAATAAATCATCGTCGGATCCATCTGCTCGCCATCAAGACTTTGTCAACCTTTTTTTCGTCAGATCTTCTGGAGTTTCTCCATACTTCAGGCCTTTGGCCATACATTCAAAGGAAAATAAATAAAAAAATGATATATATATATATATATATATATATATATATATATATTAAAAAAAACAAAAAAAAATCATATATATATATATTAAAAAAAAATTATTAAGAGCATAATACCTAAAAGTACCATTATAAATAATTGAAAAGTCTTAGTATGATTCTTAATCACAAGCGTACGAAGAAAGCTAACTTTAGTTGTGGATAACAAACAGCCCTAACATCAAAGATGGCTGCCAATTTCTTTAGATCTGTAGTTAGTTGACGAAGATAAATGCCACAAAATCTAGATCTATGCAGTTAAATACATTAAGCAGTAAATAAAAGCAATATTTTCTCCATGCATCCAATAGATAAGACAAGAAATTTTTTAAAGAATTTTTGTATTTTTGACACCTAGGAAGGGAACATAGAAATATGTTACCAGTCCCCCTCAATGGGATGTGTTCTTGTAAGTCCTTAGCACTTCAAATCTAAGATCTCTCTATCTTCATGGTGTAGAAAACCCAGACAAAAAATGGAACTCAAAGAGAGCTCACAAGAAAAAATGGTAGCAAAATATGACAATGATGGAGGATCAAATTCAGACCAAAAGTATAGATCCAGAGTGATCTTTAGGCAACAAAAGGTAGTGAGTGAATGGAAAAATCCTTATTTTTATAACAAAATATTGAGTTAATCTATATATCGGTGCATAATTAAAATATTATTAACCAAATCAAGATCCAACTTTTATGGAATATTTTCTTATATTTTTTGGAGGGAAAAAGAATTTGACTTTGGTCAAATCCCTTTATTTGTAAATAATAAATAAATAATTGATTTATTTATTATTTTAAGGATGTGGTTGAGTAATAATCAAATAAATAATAATTTATTCAATTATTTATAAATGATTTAGTCAAATTTTACAAGGAATATTATTTAAATAAGGTTTAAATAATTATTCCTAGAAAATAATAAGATAAGTAATGATTTATTTAATTAATTTTCCTGTTTCGGGTTAAATATGACCAGGAATAATATTAATTAAACTGGTGTTTAACTAATTATTCCTTGAGGAAAATCAAACAAATGTGGATTTATTCAATATTTCTTCATGGGGTTTCCTGTTTAGACCATAAACAACTTAATAAATAAGGATTACTAAGTTGATTTTCATAGTGAAAGCAATTTTACTTAGGGTCAAATTGGTCTTACATGGTGTACTTTGGTCCATCTAATAGTAACAGGTTAGATGACCAAAAATTGGTGTAACAGATTTCCCCCCAGCGTGCGAGCATTAGGAGCTAATCGTATGACCAAAGTACGTTGTAAGAACTCAATCACTAGACATCGAAGGGGAAATAAGAGAGAGAAATATAAGGTAGACTTGTTAGGGTCCCATAAATATAGGATTCATAATTTTGAATTGAATTTTGATAAGTCTTGTAAATATATACATACCTTGCTTTTTGCAAGTTATTTTCCCATATTTTGAAAAAAAATAAAAAATAAAAAACAAGGTAAAATGTCCTAAAAGAAAGATCAAAGGACTTAGAAAATATAGACCCCAAAAGAAAAAGAAATAAAACATGAAAGTGTGCAAGTCCAAATGCCACTACTTTTTACTTTTTGCTGATGATTATGGTAGAGTGTGAATAAATGCCATAATCCATGATGAGTTGAACTACTTAATCTTGAATTGTCATGTTTCAATTTACTTGTTTTAGATAGAGAATAAAGAGTTGTCATACAGTTTAATTCTGACAATTCAGTAGATAGGTATAGAGTAAAAAGGAACCCAACAGTTTAATATGGGTCCTTGAATGAAATAAGGTAGAATTAGATAGTTTTTACTGCTTTCAAAAGAATAAAATGTTCAAGGTTGCTAGCTCAAATGCATCGGCACAAATGGAAGAAAAAATGTTAGATTAAATATTGGGTAGGTAGAAGAAGGTGTGAAAATCATTGTAAATATCTTTCACCAAGCTACAATAACTAATTTCCCTCCCCTATAGTTATTCTGCATTCTAGACTTTCATTCAAAGAGGCTCAGAGCATTTCTCTGACTTCTGTTGGGACCGGACCCAAGGCTCAATGACTGTTAAGTTAAAAATGTTTGAATTCCTATAATAATCCCTAATTTTCATCAATTACCATTCATGCATTCATCACCATGCAAAATCATAAGTAAAGACTCATTTTTTACTTAATGATACATAAAACCCTCATTTGATTAACTGCCTACATTCCATAAAGCATAAAAACCCTCAAAAGTACATTATATCCTAACTAAAAGTGATTAAGTTATGATAATGAAGCTTTAATTTTCACTTTCCTTAGTTATAATTGTATATTTTGAGTATTCACTTTCCCCTTTGTCATATTAACTCTAACTTATTTATTAATTCCCTATAAAAATCCTTGTCATATTAATATAATTCCCTTTTACTAAATATCCTTGAAAAACCCACTATTATAAGTTTTAGCCAAAGTCTATTATCCCACATGTTTAAATAACACACCCACAAATAAACTCCCTTTGGCTAAAACTATCTATATTCAAATATCTCGCTCCCCTATAGTTTTAGACCATTCAAAAAATTCCAATAACTATATAATAAGACTAAAAAATATATGAAAAAGCGTGTATTATTTACATATCTTATGTATTTAAAATAACGCAAAAGCATTGTTTACCCATTACACCTTTTTACAATACATTTGCCTCCCTTGCAACTTAACCATGGTCTTATATATAGCCTCCCAATTTTCATATCTAAACCCGAGGTTATCCCCTTGATAACCTGCCCCACACACTATTCATCATATATATAAACTCACTTTATATATAATTTTCCTGACAAAACCCCTTTGGACTATACATATGTATATGTCTATAAAACCATTACCCCACGCATATAAACCTTTCAATACATAAATAAAACTTTGGTTATAATCGCATATCACATAAAGGTTTGGTTATCTATCACCGCACCATTGCATATGAACCTTCCCGGTCCCACCCACCTTTCACTGCACCTTTCCAAAATATCCTGACCATTTGCTCAAACAAAGCAGATCCAACGGAGCGCGTTCAGTTTCACGCTCTGAAACTGATTGTGCAATGTTTTATAAAAGTTGCGCGATAAAATATTTTTCATCAAACCACCCTATGCTACGTGTCGGATTATTATTTAATCACGTTCCAAAAGCTTTAAACCGCCTACCATCCCAAACGAACGTGAAAACAACCAATGGTTTTTCGCATTCAAAATTCCAAATCCGCCTCTCACCTTTGAATGAACTTATAATAAACACCGAATATAATGATGTTTATTAAGGTTAAAACTTTAATATATCATTGTTATATCTGTTAGTTGCATTCTCGACTGGTTAAACTCCCGCCTCAACTATTTGAAAATATTTTCGAGCCTCTGTTAACCAATTTATAGCCCCGGAGCTAAACTTTACCACTGTGACTGAAAGACCATTAAAGCTACCCTCTGCAACGTCAAAGATCCAGTTTCAACTGAAGATACCCTATTGACATAACAAATTACACCGTTTCGGCTCCAACCAATCAACAGAAATCCAAATTCGAGCACAGAAGCTTCAGAAACCCTGTCAAAGCATCAAAATACCTGCGAATTGAGGAAGACTGAATTCAACTGTAAACCCCTTTAAAGTCAAAATCCTCATTTTGCAGTCTCTTTTTGAAAACAAATTCCAAATGCAGAACAAGTTTAAAAGGCCTGCATATTGATTAAAAGACTTCTTTTCCACATTTGTACCATTTAAGAAGCCCTGTTTCCTGTCTTAGCCCAGTTTTCATCTCTCAGAAGCCTAATTTGAGCAAAGAAAACTCAAAAGAGATTATCCTTAGCCAGATTTTCTCAATTATCCCTCTGTTAAAATGAAATATTCCTGCAAACATTTTAAACTTGCAGAAGTAAACCTAAAAATGCCTAAAAAATAGAGTTAAACCTCCACAGACTGATCTCATTCCATAGGTATTTCAAGAGCCTTCAATCACCTCCCTATAGCCAAGATTTCATTAACAAATTGTTTTCTTTTTGCAGTTTATTATCAGAAAAAGAAATTGGGCCAATAGTTTCAATACTAGTTGACAAAATTGCTTTCTCCAAATTCTCAAATTTTAAATCAAAAGCTTCATTCAACGAACATTTTGTATACAAAGAAAGAATAAAATCAAGTCAGAGAGAGAGATCAAAATGATTAAATTTTCACAACGAATGGTAAAAGTGAAGTCAGAATTCACAATGACAATGAAAACATAACAGTCAAAGAGTATCAGTGGTTAAAGTGTATCAGGTAAAAGTCAGAGTGAAAGTTAAAACAAAGTTACAGAGAAGTCAAAGGTAAACAATAAAATTAAATAAAGAGGCAGTAAATGGTAAAAAGAGATGAAAATACTTTCACCAACAATGAAGTTTATCCAAAGTGAAAGTAAAACAGTTAAAAGAACAAAAAGTTGAAAAGATGAAAACATAACAAGAAGGAACATTTTTGCAGAAATATCATGTTCAAGTCATTGTTTTGTAGAAACTATTGTGACCAATCCAAGACGAATTTTCAAAACTAAAGGAGTTTTATGTTCTTAAGGTGTCCAAATACAAAAATCTCTCTCACTTTTCTAACAGCTATTCTAGATTGGGAAATATTAAACAATATTGGAAAGCTCTCTTTGCAGAAAATTCCTGTTAAGTCATCATTTTTCAGAGAAGATGGTGGCCAAAAGGAAACACATCTTAAAAAACTGAAGGAGTTTTTTGTTCCTAAGAAAACTTTCTACAAAAGCCTATCTCACTTTTTGCACAACTGTTTTATAATGAGAGATACATGCACATATTTACAGCCTATTTTTCAAAAACATTTTTATCTACAATAACCTCTTTCACGTTTTACATATCTAGTTCGGATTGAGAAATACAAAGGTATCATTAGACCCCATGTTTGCATAATTGCTGGAGCAGAATGCACAAAGAAAGGAAACAGTTAGTGACTTGGATGCCTCATCATCAACTAAGAGTTGAGATCAAATTCGAATTCTATTCTTAGTCATCATATATCCATGAGTGTACTGCCAAATAGGTTCATTAGTTTTGAGTGTCCTTTTATTAATTTCTATTTATGTAAAACAGTTTGAGATATTTTGTAAACCAATTTTGATATTTTTCAAGATATTTTAGTTTAGAATTTGTATAAATAATTCACTCTTTGAAGTATTTTGGGTGGAATAAAATTTGTCAAGACTACTATAGAAATTTTTTCTGAATACATTGGGAGTTTGTGTGAGTTGATTTGTAAAGCAGCAGACTGGAACTAAGTCAAATAGACATCATAACTCAGGATTCTCGTGCTGATCAGATAAGTCAAGTATTTTCTTGTTTTCACTATTTATCTTTCTAAGTTCCATACAGACATTTACATGTTTTCTATCTTAAATGATTGACTACGAAGGTTTATACAAGAATAGTGTCAAAAGCTCCCTATTTTTTACTATTTATGTTGGAAATATTGTCATTGATGGCAATGAAGGCAGCAAAGACAGAGACAGACAAAGGAGGCAGCAAAGAAGCGAATGAAGGAAGCAAAGGAAACAGGCAGAGGCAGAGGCAGCGAATATAGGGGCAGAGCCGTTATCAGAGGTAGAGGCAGAAGCAGAGCTATTATCACAGCAGAGGTAGAGCCATTATCAGAGGCAGAGGCAGAGGTAGAGGCATTATCACAGCAAAGGCAGAGACATTTTTTAATTCCGAGAATCGGTACCCCAGCTGGAGGATACATAAACACAATTCCGGGAATCGTATAACCCAAGCGGCAAAATATATATGTAAATCTCATTCCGGGAATCGTTACCCACGCTGGAGTATATATGCAGCGCATTTACATATATTGTGCCTTATGCACAAAGGTCCAAAGCATATATATTAATCTATATGGAGCGCTTTATTATCAAGAACCAAAGTACCATAAGGTGGGACCCTTCCCAATCACATCGGAGATTATAAGGGCAGCGGAACAAGTTAACAATAGGTTGCGATTGCGATTGAAGCCCGGACCCGATGGGTCTATAAATCATGTTTAATATGTGTTTGAGTTCCAGTTCCAATCACATTGGCAAAATGCAGTGAACAGTGGTCAATCGCATCGGACAAAAGTAGAACATTAGAGAAATATATTAAAAGAATTGTGATTGAGATTGAAGCCTGGACCCGATGGGCTTATAAAATATGATTAACAAATGTTTGAGTTCCAGTTCCAATCGCATTGGAAAAATGCAGTGAATAGTGGTCAATCACATCGGAAAAAAGCAGAATATCAGAGCAATATATTAATAGAATTGCGATTGTGATCAATCGCAATCGGAAGAAGTTGAGGCATAAAAGAGGAGATATGTTGGAAAATTTCCTGTTCGGAATCTTAAGGTTATCGTATGAACTGGAACAGTGAACCATGGTATGGAAACTATACATTGGTGCTTGTGGAACCAGAATGGTGTATGAAGAGGCGTAACCACGAATCAAGAACGAACAGTCAAGAGTGAGCAGAACCTTGAAGGTGGAACCCTACGAGAGTGAACAGTGAAGGCGGTTTCCGGGTTTCATTGCATCGCTTTCGATGGGAAAGTGGTAATTTGAGAATCAGAGCAATTCCATATGATGGGTGGCACGTGTCCCTGAGCAAGTTGGGAAAACATTGTCATTGCGCACCATCGCGCATTAACTTTTAGCTGAGCACCCCGTGTGATATTGATACAAGCCGTCGATCTGGAGGAAGGCTCATTGAATGGCGATTGCATTCAGAAGTAGCCCGAAGGATAACCCAAGGTTTGGTGCACATACTTAATTGAGCCATCACTTATATATATGTGGGCCCGGAGCCAGAGGCTCGTTATAAGTGGTTTAAATTGAATTAAAAGCTCAGGATATATATATATATATATATATATATATATATATATATATATATATAGATATATAAGTGGGGAACATAATACATTTTGATGATATAAAGGTTATAAAACATGTGACCATGCTTACATTGGGCACTAAACAAAAGCCACGGTTTATTAATAGTTTTTAATGCTTGACGCGGAGGTGGGCATACGTTCAAGTAAATACATGGGTCTTCAAATTTGGTGGGAAACATAAATATATGCTGATATATATACTAC
This sequence comes from Pinus albicaulis, assembly GCA_034641835.2. Lineage (NCBI taxonomy): Eukaryota > Viridiplantae > Streptophyta > Pinopsida > Pinales > Pinaceae > Pinus > Pinus albicaulis. Next base: position 958,430,610 of record CM076570.1, read on the forward strand.
GCTGATATTTAATATAGTGAGTTGTAATATTGCTTCGAAATTGTATTAAAACATTGATTGGGTTTATTACAAGAGCATATTATGTATTTTATGGGTTTTATAATCATGAGTATAAGAAGCCTCCACAGTTGATTAAAGTGCCAGCCTAAGAGATTAGAACCTTGAGAGTTTGCCCAGATTTAAAATCAATTGTTATATTAAAAAGCAGTTATATATGCAGCAGGTGCACAAAAGTACCATGAACAGGTGAATAAACATAGGAATGAAAGTGTGGGCCTAACAATGGTAAAAAAAGAATGTAGGAATTGAAAAAGTCACAAGGAATTTTGCAAGCATGATGAATAGAAATATACAGAACAGACACTCAACAGCAGCAGAAGAGACAAATCCAGTAAAGCCAAAGAAAGTCCAGAAAAGGAACTGAGTGGAATTGAAATGTGTAACTGAAAATGTAAATAATTTTTGTTTTATATTGTTTGTGATGCAAAGGAAAGTATCCTAAGGAAAAGAAAAATCCCACTGTAGCATGGAAATTTGTACATATTATTATAATTTGAAAATGAGTTGGATAAAGGAATGAGAAGACAGAAGTCAAAAATTCAAGACTATTCACTTCAAATTCCCTGAGGAATGTAAAGAGTCATGTGATGAACTCTATATATAATATCACATTGATATGCACAAAAAGGAGGTAGAGAGAGTAAATATAGAGAATGCAGAGTATAGAAGAGTGAGGCAGAGAATATTAAGAAAAGAAGAGCAGAAAGAGATGCTACAGAACAGAGCTGATATCTGAGGAAAATCAGTAAACATTCAGTTTGATAAATTGAGGAAGTTGGAGCTTCCCTATCAAGTTGTAGCTTGATAGCTGTCAATTGTAGCTAACTGAGGTTGAAGCCTCATGTAGGTTGGTGCCTGCAGAAAATTGAAGGGAGTTGGTGCTTCCTTGCAAGTTGTAGCTTGCATAATTGAGGTAGGAGCCTTTTGTAGGTTGGTGCCTACAGAAAAACAGTGATAAGAGGGATTTGGAGCTTGCCTTTGCATCACAACAATAATAAGATGTGGTTTTCTCCCTTTATGGGTTTCCACTTATATCTGGTGTCTCTGTGCATGATGTTTATGTGTTGATCTGATTTATATCATTTTCTTAATACCTCCTGCTCTCATATTAAGTCTACTGTTATATTATATTAATACTTGTTGCTCACATTCTAAGATTACTCACATATTAAGTTGGACATGAAATGAAGGTATAAATAAGTTTTATTGAAAAGTTTTAAAAGTCCATGAATGTGTTAAACTGATTCTCCCCCCCTCTTAGTTTAACTAAGGGTTCAACAATTAGTATCAGAGTGGGTTCCTTTGTACAAGTTTAACAACTGAAAGGAGATCCTAGGTTCTCAGGATGGCTAGTAAAGAAGGATGTTCAACCAATAAAGCCCCTTTTTTCACTGGTGCAAATTATGCTTTCTGGAAAATCAGAATGAGGACATACATAACGTCTCTAGGAATAGAAGTCTGGGCTACTGTGGAATATGGATATGCCCCAAAGGCAACTGACTCAGAGAAAGAAACCAAACAAGATTTTGTAGCTAACGCAAAAGCCATGAATGCCATCTTGAATGGATTGTGTGATGCAGAGTTTATTAAAATAATGCACAAAGACACTGCCAAAGAAATGTGGGATACTCTGGAGAACATCCATGAGGGAGACAAGAAAGTAAAGACTGCCAAACTTCAAGTCTATAGAGCCCAGTTTGAGAACTTAAGAATTAATGGTGATGAAGACATTGCCAATTTATTCCTAAAAGTTGCAGAAATTGTTAACAATATGAAAGCTCTTGGAGAAACCATGCCAAAATATATAATTGTGCAGAAAATTCTAAGATCTCTTCCATCCAGATTTAATCCCAAGGTGTCTGCAATAGAAGAAACAGCTAATTGGGAGACCTTGACCATGAACCAACTACTTGGAAATTTAACAGCATATGAGATGAGGCTCCCACAGAAGAAGCCAAGTACGAGGGAGACAGCCTTTAAAATATAAAAGAAGAAACAAGAAGAGGAAGACATATGCGCTTTCTCGGATGAAGAAGAGGCAAAGTTTGTCAAGAAATTGGATATAGGCTCAGGTAAATACAAAGGTAAAATTCCTTTCAAATGCTTTAACTGTGGAAGAGTTGGACACTATGCTGCTAAGTGTCCTCACAAGAAAGTAAGGAATCAGCCTCAAGAGTCAGAGAAAAATAAATCAAAGAACTAGCAGAAAGGAAAGAAGTTCAGCAAAAAATCCTTTTATGCTAAAAAAGACAACAGTACATCTGAATATTCAGATGAACCCTCAAGTGAAGAAGGAACCTCTGAATTTTTATTGATGTCCATAGAAGAACTTGAAGGACTCCTGCTAGAAGATGAAGAAGAAGAAGGCGAATTCGACCTTGAGGGGGAGCTAAGAAGTGCTCTGGAGGAGATTGACAGACTCAAACGGAAGTGAAGAAAACAAAAGGACATTCTTCTCAAATATGTAAGAGAAGAAAAAAACTCATAAGTCCTCATGTAGCTGAAGGTAGAGCTTGAAGAAGCCAAGAAGATAGAAGACATGTTACTTCAACAAATCAAGGATAAAACCTGAGAACAAGAGAAGCTGGAAGAAGAAGTTGTATGTCTGAGGAAGAAATTAGAAAATGCTCAGAGGAAAGTGTCTACAAATTCCTCTCAAACAACAAGCTCTAGTAAGTTTAAAGAAATTATGGATGCTCAAAGATCTCCTATGATAAAAATTGGGATAGGCTATGAAGGAGAATCAAGTAAAGGCAAAGAAAAGGAAAACAAAGAGATTATTTTTGTAAAAGCAAAGAAGAATGATGAAGCAACTCAAGCAACTCCTTCAAAAGAAAAATCATATAATGAGGAAGACAGAGATCAGAAGAAACCTCTAATAACAAAGAAGGAAATAAATAGTAAGACAATAAAAAAAGGGTCATATGCCTCTGAATATGTCAAACTTGGAAGCCATCAAAAGAGATTCTTCCCTCCTATGAAGAATGCCACCTGTTATGTCTGGAACAAGCTGGGACACATTGCTGCATATTGTCATGCAAGGAGGAGTAATTCAAACCAGCAAAAGATGCAGACATTGAAGAGATTGCCTCAAGCGAACAAATGGAAAAGACAACCTTACATCAGGTATGCAAATAGTTTCTATGGTTACTGTTTTTATTGTAAGGAATTTGGCCATAAAATCATTGAGTGTAGAAAGTATGGACAAATATTGATGTTAAACACCTCAAGGAGGTTTATGAATCAAAGAAATTGTGTTCATACTCACAATTCTGCAAAAATTATGACCAAATGATATGTATGCAATCAAATTGGACATATGCCTTCCAAATTTCCTCTCAGAAGATGTAGTTCATCACCTCAAAAAAGATACCAAACAAAAGGGTGCCCCCAGTGGATAAAGAAGGTAAATAAATGTGACTTGGCTCTAACTGCTCAAGACCTAAAAATCCAGTGGTATTTGGATAGTGGCTGCTCAAAACACATGACTAGAGACAGAAGCCAGTTTATAACTCTTGATGAAAAGAAATCTGGCAATGTTACTTTTGGCAATGATAAATCAGGCAAGATCAAGGGAAAAGGCTCAGTCAGCATAGACAATGGTAGAGGAAAGGCCCAAGATGTACTATTTGTAGATGGGCTGAAAGCAAATTTACTGAGTGTTAGTCAGATGTGTGACAAAGGTTGTGAAGTTATTTTTAGAGCACAAGATTGTGAAGTCAGATCAAGCACCACAGGTAAGACTCTGCTCAAAGGAGTTCGAACAGAGAGTAATGTTTACATTGTGAAAGAGGAAGATGAAGCATGTCATCTTAGCAAACTTGAGGAGTCATGGTTATGGCATAAAATATTGGGACATCTCAGCTTCGATCACATCATCAGACTAAGTAAAATGAAAGCTGTCAGAGACATGCCAGAAATAAAGAGGCCTTCTAATACCATATGCAAGTCATGTCAATTAGGAAAACAGACCCGCACATCCTTTAAGGCCAAAGATGATTTATCAACAAGAAGACCACTACAACTTGTGCACATGGACCTGTGCGGACCTGCAAGAACAAAAACACCAAGTGGATAATCCTACTTCATGCTGATAATAGATGATTTCTCCAGAATGACATGGGTTGCATTTCTCAAGAATAAATCAGAAGCTCTGGAAAAATTTAGGATCTTCAAAGCATTAGCAGAAAATCAAACAAGATGCAATCTGAAATACATCAGATTAAACAGAGGAGGTGAATTCACAGATTATGACTTTGCAGACCTATGCAATGAACATGGGATAAAGCAAAAATTTACTATTGGAGGAACACCTCAGCAAAATGGAGTAGGAGTGAGACAAAACAGATCTGTACAAAAAATAGCCAGAGCCATGATGCATGAAAGTAATATTCCTCAAACCTTCTAGGTAGAAGCAGTACACACAACGGTGCATATCCTTAATAAATCTCACTTAAGGCCAAGCAGTGACAAGACTCCCTATGAACTATGGCATGGGAAACCAGCTTCAATCAAATATTTTAGAATCTTTGGAAGCAAGTGTTACATAAAGAATAATGATGAAAATCTTGGGAAATTTGATGCAAGAGCAGATGAAGGGATATTTCTAGGATATGCATCCAAAAGTAAAGGGTACAGGTGCTACAACAAGACTCTTCAAAAAATAGTAGAAAGCATTGATGTGAGATTTGATGAAGAACTTCCAAATAATACAAGAGATACAGACTGCTGCAGTCCATCAGACAACCATGAAGAAGAAAACCAAGATGATGAGGAAACAAGCAATACAACAGAATATACAGAGCTGAGTTCTAAAGCTCCCTCAAGATATACTCAGAAGAACCATCCTGAAGATCAGATCATAGGAGACAAGAAAGTAGGGGTCCAAACTAGAAGGCAGCTAACAGAACAGATAGAAGAAGTATACATAGCCATGTTATCACAAATAGAGCCAAAGAAGTTTGAAGAAGCCAGCAAGGACAAGTATTGGGTGAAGGCAATGAATGAATAATTGGACCAAATTGAGAAGAAAAATACATGGGAACTAGTTCCTAGACCAGTTGAGAAAAATGTCATAAGCTCAAAATGGGTATTCAAAAATAAAATGAATTAAGAAGGACGGATAATCAGGAATAAAGCGAGACCTATCTACAAAGGATACTCACAAATTGAAGGACTTGATTACGATGAAACATTTTCCCCTGTAGCCAGAATGGAAGCTATCAGAATGTTCCTGGCATTTGCATGCTACCAAAACTTCAAGGTATATCAAATGGATGTAAAATTTGCATTTCTGAATGGAGACTTAGAAGAAGAAGTCTACATGGAACAACTAGAAGGCTTCTCATTAACAGACAAAGAAGACTATGTATGCAGACTGAAGAAGGCTCTTTATGGAATGAAACAGGATCCTCGTGCTTGGTACTCAAGACTGGATAGATATTTGCAAAAACAAGGCTTTAAGAGAGGCGGAGTAGACAACAATCTATACATAAAAGCCCATGAAAATGAACTCCTGATTGTTGTAGTATATGTTGATGACATTATGTTTGGAAGCAACAAAGATGAACTAGCAAAAGGGTTTGCCGAAGAGATGAAATTATAATTTGAGATGTCCATGATTGGAGAACTCAGTTTCTACTTAGGACTTCAAACACGGCATCAAAGAATAGAAGCTACACTGAGAATTCAAACCCCTTGCCATTGATGTCAAAGGGGGAGGAAGAGCAAGCAATAGGAGAAAGGATCCTAACAGGAAAACAGAGAAAATGTATTGCCATCAATGCCAAAGTGGGAGACTGTTGGAAATATTGTCATTGATGGCAATGAAGGTAGCAAAGACGGAGACAGACAAAGGAGGCAGCAAATAAGCGAATGAAGGAAGCAAAGGAAAAAGGCAGAGCCAAAGGCAGAGGCAGAGCCGTTATCACAGTAGAGGCAGAGGCAGAGGCAGAGCCGTTATCACAGCAGAGGCAGAGCCATTTTTTAATTCCGAGAATCGCTACCCCAGCTGGAGGATACATAAACACAATTTCGGGAATCATATAACCCAAGCAGCAAAATATATATATAAATCTCATTCTGGGAATCGTTACCCTCGCTGGAGTATATATGAAGCGCATTTACATATATTGTGCCTTATGCACAAAGGTCCAAAGCATATATATTAATCTATATGGAGTGCTTTATTATCAAAAACCAAAGTACCATAAGGTGGGACCCTTCCCAATCACATCGGAGATTATAAGGGAAGCAGAACAGGTTAACAACAGGTTGCAATTACGATTGAAGCCTGGACCTGATGGGTCTATAAATCATGTTTAATATGTGTTTGAGTTCTAGTTCCAATCGCATCGGCAAAATGCAGTGAACAGTGGTCAATCGCATCGGACAAAAGCAGAACATCGGAGAAATATATTAAAAGAATTGTGATTGCGATTGAAGCCCAGACCCGATGGGCTTATAAACTATGATTAAAAAATGTTTGAGTTCCAGTTCCAATCGCATCTGCAAAATGTAGTGAATAGTGGTCAATCGCATCAGACAAAAGCAGAACATTGAAGCAATATATTAATAGAATTGCGATTGCGATCAATCGCAATCGGAAGAAGTAGAGGCGTAAAAGAGGAGATATGTTGGAAAATTGCCTGTTTGCAATCTTAAGGTTAGCGTATGAACTGGAACAATGAACCATGGTATGGAAACTCTACATTGGTGCTTGTGGAACCAGAATGGTGTATGAAGAGGTGGAACCACGAATCAAGAACGAACAGTCAAGAGTGAGCGGAACCTTGAAGGCGGAACCCTGCGAGAGTTAACAATGAAGATGGTTTCCAGGTTTCATCACACCGCTTTCGACGGGAAAGTGGTAATTTGAGAATCGGAGCGATTCCATATGATGGGTGGCACGTGTCCCTGACCAAGTTGGGAAAACCACTGTCATTGCGCGCCATCGCACATTACCTTTCAGCTGAGGACCCCATGCGATATTAATACAAGCCATCGATCAGGAGGAAGGCTCATTGAACGGCGATTGCATTCAGAAGTAGCCCGAAGGATAACCCAAGGTTTGGTGCATGTACTTAATTGAGCCATCGCTTATATATATATGTGGGCCCGGAGCCAGAGGCTCATTATAAGTGGTTTAAATTGAATTAAAAGCTCGGGATATATATATATATATATATTTAAGTGGGGAACGTAATATAGTTTGATGATATAAAGGTTATAAAACCTGTGACCATGCTTACGTTGGGCGCTAAACAAAAGCCACGGTTTATTAATAGTATTTAATGCTTGACTTGGAGATGGGCATACGTTAAAGTAAATACATGGGTCTTCACATTTGGTGGGAAACATAAATATATGCTGATATATATATTACACTGATATTTAATATAGTGAGCTGTAATATTGCTTCGAAATTGTATTAAGACATTGATTGGGTTTATTACAAGAGCATATTATGTATTTTATGGGTTTTATAATCGTGAGTATAAGAAGCCTCCACAGTTGATTAATGTGCCAGCCCAAGAGATTAGAACCTTGAGAGTTTGCCCAGATTTAAAATCAGCTGTTATATTAAAAAGCAGTTATATATGCAGCAGGTGCACAAAAGTACCATGAACAGGTGAATAAACACAGGAATGAAAATGTGGGCCTAACAGTGGTAAACAAAGAATGTAGGAACTGAAAAAGTCACAGGGAATTTTGCAGGCATGATGAACAGAAATATACAAAACAGTCACTCAACAGCAGCAGAAGAGACAAATCCAGTAAAGCCAAAGAAAGTCCAGAAAAGGAACTGAGTGGAATTGAAATGTGTAACTGAAAATGTAAATAATTTTTGTTTTATATTGTTTGTGATGCAAAGGCAAGTATCCTAAGGAAAAGAAAAATCCCACTATAGCATGGAAATTTGTACATATTATTATAATTTGAAAATGAGTTGGATAAAGGAATGAGAAGACAGAAGTCAAAAAGTCAAGACTATTCACTTCAAATTCCCTGAGGAATGTAAAGAGTCATGTGATGAACTCTATATATAATATCACATTGATATGCACAAAAATGAGTTAGAGAGAGTAAATATAGAGAATGCAGAGTATAGAAGAGTGAGGCAGAGAAGATTAGGAAAAGAAGAGCAGAAAGAGATGCTACAGAACAAAGATGATATCTAAGGTGAATCAACAAACATTCAGTTTGATAAATTGAGGAGGTTGGAGCTTCCCTATCAAGTTGCAGCTTCATAGCTGTCAGTTGTAGCTGACTGAGGTTGAAGCCTCCTGTAGGTTGGTGCTTCCTTGCAAGTTGTAGCTTGCAGAATTGAGGTAGTAGCCTCCTGTAGGTTGGTGCCTGCTGAAAAACAATGGTAAGAGCGATTTGGAGCTTGCCTTTGCATCACAACAATAATAAGATGTGGTTTTCTCCCTTTACGGGTTTCCACTTATATTTGGTGTCTCTGTGCATGATGTTTATGTGTTGATTTGATTTATATCATTTGCTTAATACCTGCTGCTCTCATATTAAGTATATTGTTATATTATATTAATACTTGCTGCTCACATTCAAGATTACTCACATATTAAGTTGGACATGAAATGAAGGTATAAATAAGTTTTATTGAAAAGTTTTAAAAGTCCATGAATGTGTTAAACTGATTCACCCCCCCCCTCTCAGTTTAACTAAGGGTTCAACAAGTTATTCATTGATATGTTTTATGCTGATATTCAGACTTAAGAATCCTTAACTGCTCTTAGTCCCTTTTGACCCCTTTCCTTCATCTTGTTTTCTGTAACTTAAGGATCCTTCATTGCCCTTTTGTTCAGATCTTACCATATCATCAAAAAGCTTATTTCCAAACCCTTTGAAGGCCATCTACCCTACCCTTAGTACATTCTCTCTTTTGACCTTATTTCTGAGCTCTGCTTGCCAAGAAGTTGACTCCATAGCCCAATGGTATGGTAGATCCCTCTGTGGTTTACCCTGAAATACCTTTTCTTCCCACCAAACATTCAAAACAAATCAATTGTCCAATTATAACTAGCCTAAAATCTTATAATAGAATCAAGTTAAATCTTGAGGAGAGATCCCTCTCCAAAATTTAGGAAGGTTAGATCCTGAATTTCAAAAGTAGGTTTGTGGTTACCTCAAACTATTTCTCTTGAACCTGGAGCAATTACTGAGTGATAATAAGACCAAAGCGCTAGAGGACTAGACCCTGAGTAGGCGAGACTTACAGGTGTGACAAGTCTCTTTTATGAGTGAGTACCTGTGCTATAGGCAGTGGGGGAGGCATACCTATGCCCTCCGAGACAAAGTACAAAGAATAATGTGTCCAGTAAACAAGGGACTGAACTATATAGTACATGCTGGCATAAACATGAGCTAGATAAAAACATGATAATGCATCCCACATCCATATTGTGCTTGGGATAACAGCCATGACTTATACAATAATATATGAGTACATGAGATATAAGTGCAACCAAAGTGCCCCTATAAACAGGAAAGGGCTCTAAAAATATGATTGATACATGCAAACTAAAAGGCGCTGCAAGCTGCTGAGGCTGACATCATCAAATCTATGGAGCTGCATCAAAGGATGTAATGAAGAGGTCATCCAGGCATGTGGCGGGCTACCTGAAGGGCCACCCCCTCATGAGGTCTGAAACATCTTACACACACCCAGGAATCACCGGTACAATCTGTTGCATCATCGAACCATCAAGTATACAGATCTTGATCATGTTGTAAGGAGCTAGAGCTATGAAACAATCAAGTCAAAGGGCAATAAGGAGTCCCTTTACCCGATTGGAGGTACCGAACAAGCGTGGAAGTTGGAACCAAGGTATACCATCCTCTATACCTGTCTTCTGGAATGAATGATCTGATGTCGAAAAAAGGAGGTCCGCCATAGGTGAGGAAATACGGGATCCTCAACTAAGGCATGAGAGAAAATAGTAGAGAAACTTACATACTGACACCAGGGATGATGATGAAATGGGGGGTACTAAGTAGCGGATGGATGATTTCCCTTGTTAGAGAATAAAGGTCATGGATGACCTAGCAGCAACTGACACAATATCAAAGGGGATAGAGGATAGTAAGACTGAAGGCAATAATGTGCAACATGAGAGAGGGACCAAGAAATGAAGGATGGAGGCCTATAGCAGGATACAAAGGGACTTGAGATAGACTCCATGAATGTGATGATGACTCAACTCGGATGCTCTAAACAAGGGTGACTCGATGATGTAGCCACACAGAAAAGGTCCGGTGGGGACCATAAAGACATGAGTACAAGATGGCTACTCATGAAGAAAATTGACATGAGCATGGAAAAGTATGGAGGCAAAGTGGTGCCCCAAGTACAAGTGTTGCAAGTGAAGAAATTTGATTTTGAGTTGTGGTGAAGTGACGCTTCTTGGACAAAATGTGTCTTGTTGGAGTATCAAATCACAAAAAACTAATAGATACCCATTTGAGAGCTCGGTGAGAGCTTTCCAATGGTACAAATGGTTTGTCAAGATGAGCTATGGTTTGGCCACATCAGGTGAAAGAAAAATTGGGGGTTTCTCTTTTAATAAGGCATTTTCCCTCCAAATTCACTCATTTGCAAGTGTATCTATGGTGAATGTATAGAGGAGAGAAGGCCCTAAATCTTGTGGTGATCGTAGCGGAAAAACCGATCGTTGGAATCGAGATCCTTCAGTTGCAGGTAAGAGGCCTAACCCTACTCTTTCATTTCAGTGGATTGAAAGTTCAGTTTAGGTGTGCAAAGCTCATGAACAGACCCCTACTCCTTTTCACGGCTGGGTCACACTTTTTGGGGAAATATCTATGACCTAGGTAGCAGGTTTTGGGAAAAAAAGTGTGATCTGCACCAGGATTTTGCTTGAAAAGTGCGACCTCTCAGAGAGGGGCTTTTCTATGGTGTTTTTTGGCTGAGAACTAGGTTTTAATGTTTTAATGCAATCTTTACTTTTTGTATACTAACAATGATGATGGTGTTGTGCAGATATGGCAATATTACAGATCAACTGGAGAGAGACAGACCTGGATACATTACAGTCAGAGATTTGAGATGATCATTGTGTCCATAGTGTGTTGGCTAGGTTTGGGGTTTTGAAGTTTGTAAAGAACCCTTTGATGAGACCTGGAGAGCCCTTGTTGGCTCAAATTGTTAGTTATTGGAATCTAAAACATGATTTCTTTATAGTGCAGGGGCACTAGATTGAGTTGACGGTCCAAGATATATATATCTTGACTGGTCTCCCACCACTTGGGATGGTAGGGAATACTCATCCAGTGTTATTGTGAGGGCAGAACATCATGGAGTTTGTAGAGCACCATTGTCGACCAGGTCTCCATGTCAAGGGGACAAAAATACACATCGGGGATCTAGAGAGGTTAGAGACCTGTGTTGTGGCCGTAGCGGTGCTGCAGATCCTGGGAAACCAGGCACTCCACCACATCACTGGAGGGTAGATAATGGTTCTTGAGAGTGTTTTGAGTAGGACCTACTATGGGTGGGCCCAGATGATGCTGTCATCGTTGAAATAAAAATTTTCGCTATGCAAGTGGCAAGTGAACCATCACTGTGCATATGGCACAATGTTGTGCTCGCTCTTCTTTGAGAAGATCCCGACACTTCGACCTCGCATAAATATCCAGGATGGGGGCCCTAGAGAGCCCAGGATGCATCAATGGGGGCAACTACTGTGCAGAGGAGGAGGTGGGGCGGTCGGACGGGTGTTCAGACCCAGGTTATTTGCTCATTGGGACTAGATGCCACTGTACATAGATGACTATCCCTATAGTGGGATGAGTTATCGTGGGGACCCGAACTTGTCTCTACCACTTAGTCGAGCATGGGCACCCGATGGTAAGGGACAATTTGCTAATATTTTATGTGCATTTTAAAGCTTTCAAATATTGTATATGGTACTGATTCTTTCACTTTTTTTATGTAGATATAGCATCGGTAAAACCAGTGGGGTATATGGGATGACCTACAGTATTAGGAGCTTCAGGACCTAGTGGATCGAGAGCGCCAAAAAATGAGGTTAACTAGTTCTAATTGATGAAGAATTTACTGAGAGGTTAAGTGAATTAACTATTTTATTTAAAATGTAGTGATCAATTAGATAACTGATAATACACTCAAAAATAACTCATGCATGTCAATTTCAAGGAATACCCAGTTGAGATTGGAGTTAAAGGGAAGTGTACTATCAGTTGTGTTATCAGAAAATTATACAGGTGGTGCATGGAGTCATAAAAATATCCTTGATGTACTGCGCAATCATTATTGGGGAATTTCATTATTAATAGGGGCCTAATTACCCAAGAAAATGTGTAAGGAAATAGGTATTCCCGAGGCCAAGAAATTGGTTAAGTATTCAACCAAGGTTTCATATTCTTTGGCTTATGCAATATACAAATGGTGGGGTTTTTAGCTGATGCTTTCCCCAGATAAATATTAGTGTTGTGCGATTGAAATTATTTCTCTTTCTTATTCATGTGATTATGCGATCCCAATTGGTTTCTGCTATATGTAGAGTAGATTCAAGTATTTTGTTTTATCATATTACAAATATTAGTTTGAATCTACGTGGATTTTATACATGTCCTTATTTCATTAAGATGATGTAATGTAGTGAATGTTATGTAATCAAAGCCTAAACTAATTATAGAAATGGAAATCTTGTTTTGAAAAAAAAATAATCCTAGGCAAGAATAATAATTTGTAATTGAAATCCTAAGAGCATGAATTCAAATAAATAAACCTAATCTACTTTATAAAAATACATGTCTTAAGTGGTGTTTATTATTCCTCAATAATGGATTTAGCACCTAGGGGTCATGATTCAAGCCTAAGAGACAGAAAACCAAGATTTTGGAGCAAATTTGGTCAAGTTTACACATGCTACAGGAGTGTTACATGTGGTTGCTATGGATGAAACAAAATTTCTATAGAAGGTCTTGTTTTACTACTAGGGGAGATAACCCACCGAATGACCAAGTAAATCAATGAAGTTAGGATGGGACAAATTTTTCTATATTAATAATAATGGTATATCTTGGATCGTAGGCATATAGGTTTTTTTTAAGTATCTCCATGAACATGTACATGGCGTAAGAAAAGGCTACGTAAGCGGCTACATGTACATGACGCCAGCGGCTTAAATATCCATTATCTGTTTTGGTCGGGGCTAAAAAGAAAAGTAAAAAATGCAACCAACCACTTCTCACATGAAATTTGATCGCTCAAACATATTTGAAGGTGGAACATGTAAGTTTCCCTGATTGAATTTAATGTCTGAAAAACTAAACCTTTTTTTAAGTATTTCCATAAGCGTAAGAAGCGGCTACTTAACGTCTGACAAATTAAAGGTTGTGCTAGATTGAATTTAATATTTGTTCAATAAAAATAATAGAAGGATCCCAGGAATCTAAAGGTATCTATAAATGGTTGTAACTTGGAAGGAAGTGGTAAGAAACATTGTGGTGCAGTGGAAAGCTTTGAGTGCATTCAGTGCTTGTCTTGTGTGCAGAGCCAAGTGGAGTGCAACAAGTGACTGAGTATAGCAGTAGGTAATGCATTTTGTAATGATGAAATAGTACTAGTGTAATGTAGTGGATTGCCACCAATGAGTTCTTCAATGTGTGCATTACATATTTTTATTTTTACATCAATGTGTGCGTTACATATTTTCAGTTTTACATCAATGTGTGCATTACATATTTCTAGTTTTAAGTAAAGTTTAAACATCAATGTGTGCATTACGCTATTTTCAGTTTTAAGTAATGTTTAAAAATCTATTACGCTATTTTCAGTTTTAAGTAAAGTTTAAACAACTGTTACACTATTTTCAGTTTTAAGTAAAGTTTAAACATCTATCTTTTACAATATTGGTCATTTTGAAGTATCATAGCCATGGCCAAGAACTACTATGCCTCTCCATTTAATGGTAATGGCATGGGCGGAAAAAAGTGGGATGATGGCACATTTTCAGGGGTCAAAAATATTACTGTGAATACAACTAATGAGACATTAACCTCGCTTGAAGTGCCTTATCCTTTGGAAGGCCACGATCCAACTATTCCTATGAAGGACATCGGAGGGCTTATAAACAGAGGAGACGACACCAACACAAAAGAGGTAAGTAAGTCACAACGAGATGAATTGCATTGCAAGTCATACGATATTTTGGTTTTCTTTGGCTTGAGGGTATCTAGTGGATGTGGATATGGATGCAATTTATTGTGGATTATCCCATCAAATACATCACTAAAATGAGTGGACATATGGGTTTGGCCCTGCTCCCCAATAACTCTGACAAACGCTACTTTGTGGTGAAGTCTTTGACTAATTCAAGGATAGAGCTCTTAAATGGTTCATGATTTTAGGGACTAATTCAATAAGATCATGGAATGATATGAAATATATATTTCTAGAAAAATATAAATATCGTGGTATTAAAGAAGAAATCTTTAGGATGACTCAAATAGAAGATGAAAGCCTCGAGTATCTAATAGAGAGGTTGATATATAATGTTACATAATTTAAGACCTAACACACTAAAAACCCTCGTAATTAGAACAATTAGGGATGAGTGGATTGATCTCCTTAATCTCATGAGTAGGGGAGAGGTATACCATTTATCGTTTGATGAGATTTGTGAAAAATGCAACCACATATCAAGAAGAAGGGAAATGGTAAGTAAATCAACATCAACATTGGTGAGTCAAGATGCAATTAGAAATTTTATTGATAACTTTAAAATAGAGATTCTTAGAAATCTCAACAAACAAGTAGAAATGTTAAGAATGAAATATGAGAAATTAGAAAATGTTGATATTTGTGTTGTGAATACAGAATCATATTGCCCATCCTTACCAAGGTTTTAGCAAGTCTACTGAGAGGAAAATGGAGAAAGTCACTAGCACCAAAGAAAATATGTTATGTCGCTCAAAGAAGACCATGGCAGTCTAGTTAGCCTGATATGATGCAAGAACATGATTCATAATTTCAAGGTTATGCACATCCATATCAAAGTAATTGGACCACACCCTTTCCTTGGAAACCTTGTCCATCTCAACCCTTAAACCAATATTGGCAACAAGGTTGGAAAAAAACTTATGGCAGAAATCCAAATATCCTCAATATCCTCCATACCCAACTCCATGTTGTCCCTACCATCCACCTCCGCCATAACCACAACCTCTACCACATCCATCATTTCCAAACCGGCACAAGGAAGTAGATAAAACCACTTACAAGGCTGAGGTACAACACTTCCAAACATATCCTCTCGATATAAATGGTATTCATTTTAGAATAGGAAAGGTATTGCAAAAAAAATATTCTACTGATTTCATTGAAGGAAAATATCCAAAAGAAGAAGATTCAAATGAGGAGACCAAATGATCATGGGCTACAGTCAATGGGGATAAGACAATAGAATTAGAGATTGAGGAAGTTCCATCATGTTCACCATCAGATCCTCTATGTTTTGAAGAGAATAATCAACAAAATGAAGAAGATATGAATTTCATGGAAGAAGAAGACATACAAGATGATCCAAATCAACAAGTGGACCAGGGGCATCAAAACTATATTGAAATATGGTTCCAAACAATAATTAAGTTGCAGCAACACACTCTTCTTCAACAATTCTTGATCTCATCTCAGTCAAAGAAGTCGATCTCTCACATTTAGGTAAATTTCAAAGAATATACTTCGATCGTACACATGATTTTATTTATCATTTTTTTGTGCACATGGAACCATTGGAAGTATTCTTATAATTTTTATTTTTTTTCAAGTGGAGTAGGATTAAAAAAAGAAAAAAAAATGGAAAAAGAGAAAAAATAAGAGGAAAAGAATAAGGTCTCACGTGTAACCCCTTTGAGGCTCCTAAAATTGGCTCATTTATTTAAAACGTCCATGAGCGGATCGATGGGTTGGAAAAAGAGAAAAAATAATTAAATATCATAGGTGAAAACTCCTCCTTTGAGGGGCCTAAAGAGACCTACAAGTTGAAAACCTCATTGAGGCAACTAGTAGGCTTAATATATATATATATATATATATATAAATAAATAAAATTCTTTGTTCCATGTATCTCTCTCTGATAAATGTAGGTTCTCTCCAACCATTGCAAGCAACAAGAATAAGTTAGCACCAAAAAGGAAAAAATTGATCAAAAACCTAGTCAAAGAAAGTTAAAATTCAACTTTCTCCTCCTTTTCTCAGATGCTCCAATAGGACCAAGGCCATGTAAATCCATCACCCACATCCATTTCCAACATCCATCCTTCAATTCCAATAATTTCCCATTCATTTTTCTCACTATCCTAAAATGCTACAGGAGGATTTTGTTTTGCTACAAGAGACCAACATACAGTGAGTAGAAAATTGTTTTTAAAAAATATCAAGAACAGTGCATAAATTGGTCATGTTGTTTCATGGGGAGATGCATTTGGATGATGGTAACATGCTCAAACAATTTCAACAAATTCCAGTGCACACTTTTGAGAAATCACCCTGCATCACCTACAACGATTTTTAATTTTATAGATATTCGTGTATCCATTTTTTGAGGTTTTTTATGGGAAGGTTCATAAGAATGATGGAAACATCCTCAAAACATTTCAAGTCAATTCATTCTATATTTTGAGAGATATGGATAAAACAATTCTGCTACAAGGGGTTGTCCTCAAATGCTACGGGAGGCAGATCCAATTAGAGAAAGAGGAGAAAATTTCATGTATCTTTTAGGAAATGTTGAGAGAGGTCCACCATAGCCTCATCATTCATTTTTCACATCACTTGACCTCTTCTCCACCCTCATTTTTACCTTTTTCCATGAAAAGAACCCTTTTTCACCCCTTCTTCCATCCCTTCCACCAAAAAAAAGACCTTTCATCCTTGTCAACATATTTATCATGAATAATCAGTATTTTTAAAGGCAGAACCTGAAGGAAATTATGATCTTAGCAGGGTCTACGTGACTGCTATAAGAAGAATACCTTTTGGTAGCTGCTGCAATATTCATGATCATTTAGCAAATAAAAAAATACGATCCTTGGAACATCTACATGAAGGATAAACCTGCATCATCAAGCATCAATGAGCAAGAAAACATTAAAAATACATATATTTCTCAAGAAAAACCTCACTCATGTAAAAATATACGATGCAGCCATCAAAGGATAAACACATCAACAAGAAACCTCTGAAAACATGCATCAATAATGAATCAAGGCACCATGAAATACCTGCAACATAGTCTTTGGCTCCAACAACACCTGCAAAACCAGTCTTCAATCCAAAACATCAACACCATCAAGTAGATCCACAGGTAGGAAAGGTATGTAATCAAGTCCTGTTGGCTTCATTTGTGCTATGAAATTGCTCTTTTTTGTGTATAAGTATTGGGGGTCAATAAAGGTAGCCAAAAGACACCATGACAATTGAAGGAAGAAGGCTAGGTTTCTCAAGGGTGAGCAACAATTTGAGTAGTCGGGAGATGATGGGACCCATAATTGTATATTTTATTAGGCCCATTTGATTATTTATAAACACTTAAAACATGTATTTGAACCCCTTACCTGCAAATCATAGATTTATTTTGTAGTATTAATTGGTCCTTAGGAATTTGGTTTATCCTTGCTTATTATGTGCCTAATATTATTTATTTTGTAGAATATTGTGAGAATATTTGGCAGATTATGAAGATTTGGAGGAGGAGATAATCTAAAAATTTTCTCCCTACTATAGGAGGACCAATATTGGATAATAAATGAACAAAATATCATGAAATTATTGACAAATTCTGGAGCTCCAGTGATTGAGAAAATCTAAGAATGTGTTCCTTGTCATTTAATGTAGATTCCTAGTGTTGTGACTCAGATCCACTATTTGAGGGATTTTGGAGGGGAAAAATTCTTCCTTTCAAGGAGAATGCTTCCCCATCAATTTTTATTACCAATTCGAATTTTCCTCTAGAGGCATGTATTTCTTATCCTTCTTATTGAGAAAACTTGTATTTTTTCAAGTCCACTTTCATTTCTAGCAGGGATGTACTTGGATTGATTCAAATAATGAATTTTGGTGCCATTTTTAGCTTATAAATCTTGTCC
Organism: Pinus albicaulis; assembly: GCA_034641835.2. Classification (NCBI taxonomy): domain Eukaryota; kingdom Viridiplantae; phylum Streptophyta; class Pinopsida; order Pinales; family Pinaceae; genus Pinus; species Pinus albicaulis. The sequence goes on from CM076570.1 coordinate 958,448,823, forward strand.
TGCTTCATATAACTATGATTATCATTTTTCTTGGCCATCCCAGGAGTTTCGAAGCCCTTTTTTACAATTTTTATTTCTGATTTTCACTTCTTATTTACATTTATTTCTTATTCTTGTTTTTCCTATTTCTGCATTTTGTATTGATGATTCTTTTGTTGTAGAATTGGGTTAAATTATTGAAATGAGATTTTTTAAAGGTTATTTACACTTTCAAAAGCATGATGCATCATTAGAATAAATTTTAAAATTCATATTCATCATTGAGCTACTTGAATTGGTTTACTAGTTCACAAATCTAGAATTTATGGAAGTCCCTTGTAGCAAAAAGTAGTACTTTTGTTCTATTTTTTAGAACATTTTAATGATATTCAATTGAGTTGATTCAAATTTTATTGGGTCATAAAAATATTGAATTTAATAGAAAAATTTACCCCATTACATTTTCACTTGATAAGGTTAGGCATTTGATAAGTTAACTAGCTCACTAGTTCTTGAATTTCCAATTTTTAGATTAGTAGTTTTCTGCTTTTTTAGCACGTTTTAGTAGGGGTATTTTGGATTTATTCCACATGGAATTAAGTCCTAATACATCCTAATTAATAAAAAAAAAATTCCCATCCTTTGTCATTCGGTGAGTTATCTCCTCCTGTAGCAAAACAAGACCTCCTGTAGCAATTGTGTTTCACATGTAGCACGAGTAGACTTGACCATATTTTCTCCAAAAGATTAGTTTTTGTCTCTTAGGATTGAATCATGACATATATGCCCTAAATCCATGATTTAGGAATAATAAACACCACTTAGGACATTCATTTTTACAAAGTAGATTAGGCTAATTTATTTAAATTCATGCTCTTAGGATTTCAATTACAAATGGTTGTTCTTGCCTAGGATTAATTTCATTTCAAAGAAAAATTTCCACTTTTACAATTATCTTAGGCTTTGATTTCATGAAATTCACTCCATTACATCAGATCAATGAAATAAAGACACATTGTATGTTGCACATATAGTAGCGACACCTCTTAAGTTTGTACAAACCCTAGGTTGATAATTTAAGTTGGTAGCCTTGGGAGTTGCAATATTCTTTTTGTAATATTGGGGCTCATCACTCATATTATTGATATTCTTCTGATCTTACGGTCCATGGCTAGCGTAAGGGAAATTTTTAACGATGGAAGTTTATTTTAAAGTTTAGAAACTTTAGCGAGTAATAGTGGTCCCTAATATGTAAATTTTCAAACGTCTAATGTTTTTCTTATTTAATATTTAGATTTTTAAGTACTTTATATTAGGCTATATAACATTTAGCAATTTTTAAGGTAAAATAATTTTATACTATAAACTTTGGGTGAATTAGTTTTAGAAAAAAATACAAATTGGTGAATCTTTTTTTTGCAAAAAACATGGAAAATTAGCCCACTTGCGAATATTAACCCCTAAAATTTTACCTAGTTAGCCTCATTTGGCAGAGCGCTAAAATTCCAGAGGTTGCCTTCAAATTCCACTAAATTCTTCCCCTCTTTCTTCCTGTTCCATTCCATGATTCTTGCAGTATAGATGACCTTCATATAACCCATGGCTTCATGAGAATAAACTTGGGGTGAATCAATCACAATGGAATACCATTCAATGTTGTACACCTCATGCGGAAGGTTTATGAGGGTGAGCTTGCACATTGAAGTCTCTAGTTTGAAACCCTACCCCGAGGGCCAACATTCTCTAGAGCATGTGTAGGCGAGGATGTCGACGGCCTGGGTAACTACGGTGGAGTACTGGACATGGTAGGCTTTCAACAATTTGTGCTTCAGACAAATGCCACTACCAAATTCGAGTGCATAAGACAGATGTCATTTTCTAAGTGGAGGGAGGATGATGAAAATGAAGACCTCCTATTGGTTGGGGTGAATTGTGTTTACCTAGCCCAACCTGGTAGAGGAAATGCCTATCAATGTAATTAAATATTTAATATGGAGGAAAAAAGTTAAAATGAAAATTAGTTTTAAAATTTTGAAATTTAAAGAAATTATTAATATACATTTTCATTTAATATTTAGAAATTTTGAAAGAAGATTTCGTTATTAATAAATATTTTAATTTTTTTTATGATACAATTTATTTAGTTTTACAAACATAACGATAATAATAGTTATTATTATTAAATTTAAATTTGCTTTATTTAATGCATGATGAATGTTGTTGGTTACAGAACATGAAAGTATGTTTAATTTTATTTTTCCAATTATCACCCACCTCCTCCTATTGTTTCCACTAGGTTTCTTTCCCTTTATCCTCCGACCACCTTCTCTCTTTCTGAAGGAGAGTGTGGGCAGGGCTATCAGATATACAACAAGGGAAGGAGCAGGTGGAAATGGTGCAGACAAAATCGCCATTCGTAATAAGTGTGGTGTATGAGCATGGTTGCCTTCCATAGACATGGACAACCCTCGTGGCCTTACACACATAAATGTTCTTCATGAAGTGCATGAAGTTGTATCCCACTTCAGGGAGGTCCATTCTCTCCCCTTACAACTGTATACCTGACTGTACGTCTTAGGAAACCTTGTGTTCTTCTTATATACTACGATTTCCACTCAGATTATGTATGAAACTTCCAACAACTCATCCATAAAGTCATCCCCAAGTGGAGGAATGTTCTCGTCCTCCTACCTCTTTGTCGCAACGATATCCACCTGAAATTTGGCCACTAACTCTTCAACCGAGAAGCATTTGTATTGCTGATCGATCCCATATAAATTATGGTACATTTCCAACCACGCCTAAGACAAATCCAAATTTTCTTCTAAATTATCTCTATCATTTGTTATTTTAAGCTTATTTCTTACTCCGCCTTATCTACTCTGACTTCCTTAAAACCCACGATGCTCCACTTTCCTTAATTTTCTTCTTACTCTTCATTGAGCCATTCCTCAACCAACCCTACTAGTTTGTGCAATGAGCCATTTCTCAACCAACTTGATAGTTTTTCCAATGAAAAAGTGTATACATGTAGAGAAAAATAAAATGGAATATGTGGTGTCCATTCTCGAGGGCACTATGATGAATTCTCATTCTGGGGTTCATCAATTTCATCCCCAAATGGCTTCAACTCTGGAAGCCTATGGGTTATGGGCCCAAATTTTCTTTCTTCTTACTCCATTATCATGCAATACTGAAATCATATACCTCCAAAACCCAAACTCCACGACCTGCATATCCTCATCTTCTTCTCTAGCATCTCCCTTCCTTGGTTGTTCCTTGTGTGTTTCACATCACTTTAATAGTCTCAACAAATAAAACTAGCATGATTCATTCCATGATGTCAGAGGTCAAGTTTAGATATATTTCGGAGGTCAAAGGTCAGCCTTTCTCTTTTCTCTGCACTTTTATCTATGAGTGTGGGTCCCTACAATCGAACTAGGCCTCGCCCTAGTCAGAGGTTGGACTAGTTGACTTCCTTTCAGTGCTTACACTGTTGTATTGTAGCTAATCATTTTCGATTCCAACTCGCCCGCTTTGTAGTACCATTTTCTCGTTGATTGCACTTTCTCCCTCTATCAACAAGATTGGAGGTACATCAAGTATAGGACCTAAAGGTCCATGTGAGATCTCCCTTTAGAGGGTGACAATGATTTAACAAAATACAGTCTGTGCAAAATAACCCATACACAAATTTACAAAAACACACATAGGATACATATAATGGAAATTATATATTACAACTCCTTAGAGTCGTTAAAATATGAAAAAGCTACATATATGGCCTCTCATGACCTGAGAGCCTTTTGGCCTAATCTTACATTGTACTGAATGCTCTTCTATGACATTCACAGACAACTTATAAACCTAAATAAAATCCTAACAAACTCTAACAAATTAAATATCATCCTTTCCAACTAATCACCTTTTAGAGGATTACAAACTCCCTCGCAAGGGAGTTTGATGTAGTAGCATTGAAACACCCAAACCGAATTGATTATGAGTGCTTCTTCTTATGGAAGAAATCATAATCAATTCAGTTTGGGTGATTCAATGCTACTACATCAAACTCCCTTGCAAGAGATCTCGTTGCTTCATCTTGTCCATTAACAACCTCATTCTTCTTTTCCACATATATCCCTAAGCTTTTTCTCACGCTCAATGGTGAACTGCAACTGAGCCTCCACTGACACCTCACTAGGTCTCCTCCTCTACAATGGAATTTTTGGCATCTCAGTTCACCTCATCTAGAACCTCTCGAGATTCCTCCGCTCGCTTGGTCATTACACACTTTCTCACCTCTCCCCAATAATTCTACCCACAATCACATTTTTGGATTTTTCTCCTATAAAAAATATTTTCTTCCTTCTTGCACTTTGATACCACTTGATGAATTATGATTCTAGGATCTATCAATTTAATCCCCTGAAGGTTTCAACTCCAGAAAATTGTGGGTTATGGGCCTATGTTTTCTTTATTCCTCTATTATTTTTCAACAATGAACTCATATACATCCAAAACCCCAACTCCATACGCATAAACCATCATCCTCTTATCCAGACTCACCCATTCTTGGTTGTGCCTTGCATCCTTCATGTTGCTTTGGAGGTCTAAATAAACAAAACCAACATGCTTCCTTTTAGGACATTAGAGGTCAGGTTTAGATAGATTTCAGAGGTCAGAGATTAACCTTTCTCTCTTCTTTTTGCTTGTCTCGATGAGTGTAGGGTCTGACCAACTAATTGAGCTCTGCCCTAGTCGGAGATTGGACTAGTTGACTTCCTTTTGACATTTACACTATTACGTTGCAACTAACCATTTCAGGTCCCAACTCCTTCGCTCTGCATTTCCATTTGTTTTTCAGTATTCCACTTGATCCCTCTATCGACAGGATTGGAAGAAAACCAAGTACAAGACCTATGGGTCTAGGTGAAATATATCTTTAGATTGTGATAGGGATTTAACAAAATAGGGTTTGTGAAAAATTACCCAAGTGAAAATTTACAAAATCACACACAAGCTGCATATAATGGAAATTATACATTACAACTCCTTAGAGCCCATAAAATATGACAAAACTACATTCTTGTTGCAATATGGGGGGTCATCACTCATATTATTGATATGCTTGTGATCTTATGGTCCACAGTTACCTTCATTGGGAGGAACACTAAAACTCCAGAGGTTGCCTTCAAATTCCACTAAATTACTCCCCTCTTTCTTCTTGTTTCATACCATGATTCTTGCAGTATAGATGACCGTCATATAACCAGGGGCTTCGAGAGAATAACCTTTGGGTGAATCGATCACAATGGCATCCCATTCAGTGTTGTACATCTCATGCGACGGGTTTCTGAGTGTGAGCTTGCACAACAAAGTCTCCAATTTTAGACCCCACTCCAAGGGCCAACATTCTCTAGAGCATGTGTAGGCGAGGAATTCAACAGCCTGGGTAACTTTGGTGGAGTGATGGACATGGTAGGCTTTCATAAATGGGTGCTTCACGAAAATGGCACTAACAAATTTGAGTGCTTAAGACAGATGTAAGTTTTTAAGTGGAGGGAGGACGATGAAAATGAAGACCTTCTATTGGCTGGGGTGAATATTGTCTACTCACCCCAACCCAGTAGAATAAATGCCTATCAATGTCATTAAATATTTAAAATGGACGAAAACAATTAAAATGAAAATAATTTTTAAAATTTTGAAATTTAAAGGAATGATTAATATACATTTTAATTTAAAATTTAAAAAATTAGAAATAAGATTTTGTTATTAATAAATATTTTAAATTTTTTTATGATAAAATTATTTAATTAATGTTTTAAAAATATAATGATAATAATTGTTATTACTTATTAAAGTTAAATTTGGTTGATTTAAGCCATGATTATTATTGTCGTTGGTTAGAGAACATGAAAGTATGTTTTATTTTATTATTCAAATTATCGCCCTCCTCCTCCTCTTGTTGCCACCAGCTTTATTTCTCTTCATCAGCCGACCACGCTCTCTCTTTATTAAGGAGAGTATGGGAAGGGCTATCATACATACAACAACGGGAAGGAACGGGTAGAAATGGTGTAGACGAAATCGCCATTGGTAATAAGTGTATGTCTCGGGAAACCTTGTGTTCTTCTTATACACTGCGATTTCTAGTCAGATTTTGTCTGGAACTTCTGATGACTCATCCATCAAGTCACCCCCAAGTGGAGGAATTTTCTCGTCCTCCTACCTCTTTTTCGCAACAATATCCACCTAAAATTTGGACACTAACTCTTCAACTGAGAAGAAACTATATGGCTGTTCGATCCCATATAAATTAGGGAACATTTCCAACCACACCTAAGAAAAATCCAAATTTTCTTCTAAAGTCTTTGTATCATTCCTCCTTTAAAGCTTCTTTCTTACTCCCCCTTCTCTACTATAACTTCTTTTAACCCCATAATGCTCCACTTGCCTTCATTTTATTCTTACTCTTGATTGAGCCATTCCTCAACCAACCCTGCTAGTTTGTGCAATGAGTCATTTCTCAACCAACCTGATAGTTTATCCAATGAAAAAGAGTATAAATGTAGAAGAAAAAAAAATTGAATACGCGGTGTCCATTCTCGGGGGCACTATGATGAATTCTCATTTTGGGGTTTATCAATTTCATCCCCATATGGCTTCAACTCTGGAAATCGGTGGGTTATGGGCCCAAATTTTCTTTCTTCTTCCCCCGTTATCATGAAATAATGAAATTATATACTTCCAAAACCCCAACTCCATGACATGCATATCATCATCTTATTCTCTAGCCTCACCCTTCCTTATTTGTTCCTTGCATCCTTCACATCACTTTTCTAGTGTCAACAAATAAAACTAGCATGCTTCCTTCAATGATTTGAGAGGTCAAGTTTAGGTAGATTTTGGAGTTTGAGGGTAAACCTTTCTCTCTTCTCTGCACTTGTCTCGATGAGTGTAGGTCCCTACCATCCAAATGGGCCTCACCCTAGTCAGAGGTTAGAGTAGTTGACTTCCTTTCAACACTTACACTGTTGAGTTGCAGCTAAAAATTTTCGATCCCAATTCATTGGCTTTGTAGTACCATTTTCTTGTTGATTTCAATTTCTCCCTCTGTCAATGAGATTGGAAGTACACCAAGTGTAGGACCTACAGGTCCATGTGAGATCTCCCTTTAGAATGTGACATTTATTTAACAAAATAGGGTCTGTGCAAAATAACCCACACGAATATTTACAAAAACACACATAGGGTTCATATAATGGAAATTATATATTACGACTTCTTAGAGCTGTTAAAATATGAAAAAACTACATATATGGCCTCTCAAGACCTAAGAGACTTTCGACCTTATCTTAACTTCTATTGAACGCTCTTCCATGACACCTGCAGACATCTTATAAACATAAATAAAATTATAACAAAATCTATGAGATTAAATATCGTCCTTGCCAAATAGTCACCTTGTAGAGGATTACAAATGAATTAAACAAAAGAGGAAAACATGTCCTCTCCCTTTGGTCACCACATTGCTTATTTTGGAAGCACTCAGAATTAATTTAGATGGGGTGATTCGATGCTCCTAGATCAAAATCCCTTGCAGGAGGTGTCATTGCTTTATATTTTCCATTCACAACCTCATTCTTATTTTCCGCATATATCCCTAAGCTTTTCCTCATGCTCAATGGTGAACAAAAACTGAGCCTCCATTGACACCTTAGTGGCTCTCCTCCTCTGGCATGGAATTTTTGGCATCTTAGTTCGCCTCATCTGGAACCTCTCAAGCTTCCTCTGTTCGCTTGGTAATTATACACTTTCTCACCTCTCCTCAATAATTGTACCCACAATCGCAGTTGTGGATTGTTCTCCTCTAAGAAATCTTTGCCTCCTTCTTGCACTTTGATACCACTTGATGAATTGTGATTCTAGGGTCTATCAATTTCATCCCCGGATGGCTTCAACTCCAAAAAATTGTGGGTTATGGGTCTATGTTTTCTTTATTCCTCTATTATTGTGCAATAATGAACTCATATACCTCTAAAACCCCAAATCCATACAAATAAACCATCATCCTCTTATCTAGTCTCACCCGTTATTCATTGTGCCTTGCATCCTTCATGTCGCTTTGGCGATCTCAAAAAACTAAACCAAAATGCTTCCTTTCATGAAATTAGAGATCAAGTTCAGATAGATTTCAAAGCTCAGGTATTGACCTTTCTCTCGTCTTTTTTCTTGTCTCGATGAGTGCAGGGCCCAACCACGTGACTGAGCCCTGCCCTAGTTGAAGGTCGGGCTAGTCAACTTCCTTTTGACATTTACACTATTTCTGGATCTCAATGGCTTAATTAGCATTACATTCCTCCTCGCTAAAAATGAGATTTTCATTATTTTAGTACTCCCATCTAATCAAATCTTTCAAAAAACCTAATCCCTAATCTATTGGTCTAACACACACCTAAGCTAACAACCCTAACCATTTCCTTACTAATCTGGAGCTCCATTAACTCTTTACAATAGATTATAATTTAAAATAAATTGAAGAGGTCCAACCCTCTTTAATAAATGATAGTTGAGTAATCAGGTCCATGGAATTAATTTCATTTGATGCTCCTAGATCAGACTCCTAATGAAGAAAAGAATGGACCATAAACAACCTTTTTATTTATACACTACCACACTTGGGAAAAAAAAACCAGAATGTTACACTGCTCTGTTCGATTCTTTTCTTTCTATTGTTGTTTTATATAGATTTACGTGGCCAATTTATAAGACATATCCTTTATCCCAACATTAAAATGTTTTAAACCTCATATCCTTACCTTATCACAGAACTAGAGCTCTTTTGGAACTTATGTGATCGATCTGTAGTTTGATAACGAAAATTTAAATACACAGGTAAAAAGTGCAGCACCAAGACGAAAAGTGCCCTCTAGGGGAGAAAAAAGCAGTGCTAGACAAAAACTTGGATTTTTGCCAGGCTTCTCTTGATCTTCATTAAATTCTAAGTTTTTGAGGTACAATCCATAATCCTAGATCTCCTTAGCTTGTTACAGAAATGGGCAAACATATAGGTAGAACATTAATCACTATGATTGTTATAACAAAGACACTGCTCAAATAATTAATTTTATCACCTCAACTGAGAAAGTCTTGTTCCTAATTGAATCCATCTTAGACTTCAAAATACCACCCAATAATTCATAACTTTAATAATATTGCAAGCCACACTGTTTTGGGTCACTTGCAACTTATGAAATAAACTCTATCATATAATAAGATCACATTATCATTACTTGAAATAACAAGGTTAATAGTCTAATTAGCTCTACCTCTTGCGTCACATCCTTTCCAAAAAATTCATATTGTGATGCATCAAACCGGTCAATAAGGGTATGCTCTTCCACTAAATTCTTCGGATCCTTTGTGTTCTCCATCAGATCAAACGATTGAGTGCCTTCGACGTCTTCAAATTCATTCATCTTGATTTATTTCAGCTTATAGTAGCACTGTTTGACCTCAATAACCCAACAAATTCTACTAAACATTGCTAAACCTATACTTAAGGATTTAAGGCACCCTTAAATCATTTATTTCGTCCTTCTTCTTATACTAGAAGGAAATATAGTGAATGCTATATTTCCTTGAAAAAAAATGCATAAGTGAAATATTAATAACAACGTTAGAGCACTAACCTAAGTTAGCTGGGGTTAGGGGTTAATGGGGTTATGGTTTAGGGAGTTAAATGGGAAATGATTTTAGGGGTTTAGGAAGTTAAATGGGTTAGGGGTCGAGAATTAGGGTTTAAGGGTTTAGAGGGTTAAATGGGTTAGGGGTTTAAATGGGTTAAGGGTTTAAATGGGTTAGGGGTTTAAATGGGTTAAGGGTTTAGAGGTTTAGGGTTTAGGGGGTTAAATGGGTTAGGGGTTGGGAATTAAGGGATTAAAGAATATAGGGTTGTCAGAAAACATCTTTACAACACACCCTATATATTTAAAATAAACCGTCGCTATTGCGATGCTAGTTGAACAAGTAAACTTTGACTTTGTCAGAGGGAAAGTGACCGGTATTTTCATATCCATCGATATACCGATGCACATAACATGGATGTCACTATTGCGACACCCTAGCCAGGTGCGTCGCAATAGCAACTCTTTTTCATAATGTTGCAAGAGCGAGAACATCTCCATCAACGTCATAAGAGCAACACCACGTGGTGGGATTAAAAAAATTGAGAAAAATTGGGGAACTTTCTCACAATACGTAAAAACTACCAGAACTAAAGTGTCAGAAAATTGACCATATGTACTAGTGTATGCTAGTGGATATTTAATCTAGGTAACATTGGTTGCATTATTTGTTAAGTCATCGCTTACACTCTGTAGTACAATTTTCTCGTCGATTTCACTTTCTCCCTCTATCAATGAGATTGGAAGTACACCAAGTATAGGACCTCTCGGTCCATGTGAGATCTCCCTTTAGACTATGACAATGATTTAACAAAATAGGTTTTGTTCAAAATAATCCACACACAAATTTACAAAAACATAAATAGGGTACATATAATGGAAATTATATATTATGAATTCTTAGAGCCAGTAAAATATGAAAAAACTACATATATTGCCTCTCAAGGCCTAAGAGCCTTTCGACCTAATATTACATTCTCCTAAAGGCTCTTCTATGACACCCACAGAAAACTTCTAAACATAAATAAAATCGTAACAAACTCTATCAAATTAAATATCATTCTTGCCAACTAATCACCTTGTAGAGTATTACAAATGAATTAAACATAAGAGGAAAACATGTCCTCTCTCCTTGGTTGCCACATTGCTTCTTCTGGAAGCACTCACAATCAATTCAATTGGGGTGATTCATTGATCCTCCATCAAAATCACTTGTAGGATATCTCATTACTTCATCTTGTCCATTCACAACCTCATCCTTCTTTTCCCCATATATCCCTAATATTTCCTCACGCTCAATGGTGAATGGCAACTGAGTCCCCACTGACACCTCATTGCCTGTCCTCCTCTCGCAGGAAATTTTTGTAAACTCAATTCACCTCATCTGAAACCTCTTGACCTTCCTCCGCTCACTTGTTCATTACAAACTTTCTCACCTCTCCTTGATAATTCTACCAACAATCGCATTTCTGGATTTTCTCCTGTAAGAAATCTTTGTCTGCTTATTGTGCTTTGATAACTTGATGAATTATGATTCTAGGGTCTATCAATTTCATCCTCGGATGGCTTCCAATCCAAAAAATTGTGGGTTATGGGCCTATGTTTTCTTTCTTAATCTATTATTGTGCAACAATGAACTCATATACCTCCAAAACCCAACTCCATATGCATAAACCATCATCCTCTTATCTAGCGTCACTTGTTCTTCGATGTGCCTTGCATCCTTCAAATCGATTTGGCGGTCTCGACAAACAAAACCATCATGCTTCCTTTCATGACGTTAAAGGTCACTTTTAGATAGATTCCAGAGCTCAGGGATCGACCTTTATCTCTTCTTTGTGCTTGTCTCGATGAGTGCAGGGACCAGCCACCTGACTGAGCCTTGTCCTAGTCGAAGATTGGGCTAGTCGACTTCCTTTTGAAATTTACACTATTACGTTGCAGCTAACCATTTCAAGACGCAACTACAATCCGCAGTACCATTTGTTTACTGATTTCACTTTCTCCCTCGATTGACAGGATTGGAAGCACACCAAATACAGGACCTATGGGTATAGCTTAGATCTCTGTTTAAAAATGAAAATAACGTAATAGATGCTTAACTGAAAATAGTGTAATAGATATTTAAACTGAAAATAGCATAACGCACACATTGAAGAACTCATTGATGGCAATGCACTACATTACATTACTACTAGTGCATCATTAAAAAATGCATTACCTGCTGCTATACTCAGTCACTTGTTGCGCTCCACACAAGACAAACACTGGATGCACTCGAAGCTTTCCACCGCACCGCAATGTTGCTTACCACTTCCTTCTAAGTTACAACCATTTATATATACCTTTAGATTCCTAGGATCCTTTTCTATTCTTTTCATTGAATAAACATTATATTAAATTCAATTCAGTGCAACCTTTAGTTTGTTAGACGCTAAATGGAAATACTTAAAAAACCCTTTAGTTTGTTAGACATTAAATTCAATTCCTATATATAGACTAGTAAATATGGACCATTTGAAGATCTTATGAAATAAAATTTTGAAAATTGTGGAAAAACACAAATTAGTGTTTAAACATATAAGAAAAGATATTTCTTTGACTTGAAGAAGGAAAGAAAATTCAAATTTATATGTCATAAATTATAAAATATCTTGAATTGAGCCCAATCATGTTACATATCAGATATAGCTCCTGGCATCACCCATCCTTGCTTGTAAGTTAACATTTTTTTAGTTTCCAACCATCTCCCATCACCAGGATGTAGATTTTGAAAATATCTACTTCAAGTGTTATTTATATTATGAAAATGGTCATTTTCAGAATATTTTCGTATCAATCAAAAAGATCACCTTGAGTTTAACGTATACTCTAGTCAGAATAAGACCACCAATATCGAGGTCATGTTCTCACCTCTTGAATGTGGCTACTTAGAAAAATTCAGATTCAGAGGCTCCCTCCAAAACCCAAAAAAATTGTAAAAGGCCCAATAACCCATTGGTAATGACATAATTCACCAAAATAAATATGCAAGACACATGATAGGGTTATGAATTGATCCACTACATTGATACACAATTAGATCCAATTATGTTGATAAAAGGCTTATCAAGCAAGGAAATAAATTTTATAGTCAAAATGATGGGAAATCCCTCAAATCGAGTACTTGTGGAGCTTCCAGTAGAAAATTACAAGTGCACCATCTAATAGAAAATTAAAAGTTTATTGATGTTTTTCCCCTTCTAGAAAGTTTGAATATAGTGATGATATTGTCAAAGGTTCTCTAACAATATATCCCCATGTCACTTTTCTAAACAAGAAAGGGAAGAGAAAGAAATATAAAAGAATTAATATTCTACCAAGGGTCCCATGTTCAGAATGGAAAGACAAAAATCTGAGTGCATTAAAGTTCTACCAAGGCACCTAGGTTCAAATCCTAGTAGGCATAGAACCTGAAAAATTGAGCTCTTGGTGGAGTTTGACCATGTTTCAAATTCAGAATTCATTCAAAAAAAAAATTAGGAGGCATGGAGTGATAAAAATACAATATACCTACAAAGTCTCAGGGTAGGAGGGAGAAAACTTTAAAATGTGTTCATAAGTATTACAATCTTCCTTCATGTCTATAAGATAATAATGTGTTTGTGCCTTTAGTTATTTCCACTCTATCTCACGTGGTTCCACTAAATTCATTTTGTCAAGGATTTCCACGACGCTCTATACATTGCACTTCATCATCCTAGTATGAAAAATAATCTTGAGAGAGTTCATGTAGTTAGGATGCATTTTTAGATATTCAACAACTCCAACTTCCCCTCCAGCATATCCCCTTCTCCTTCTCCTTCCTTGAGTTGTGTGGTGGGAGTGGGAATGGTAAAATCATTTAGCTTTGTATCAACTCTATCAGTAGCAGTAATGGCTAGAAGAGAAGGACAACAAGGCACCCCTCCATAGGGAAATTCAAGGCTACATAGCCTTGAGCAGAAAGCATTGAAAATAACAAGAAAACATGTCAGCGTGAATAGGGTGGCAACATCTCAAATCATTTTCTTTGATTATATGTGGCTAAGTCTGACCAGTCTGTAAAACTGGGTGTCACGAAGCTTGCTAATCTATTATTGTTAAATACCAAAATATGATTTGAGTTTTGTTTGGAATGCAATTCTTTTGTAGGCCTTGTACAACCCCTCCAGCTTGGAAAACTAGTTTTAGGGTTCAATCTCGGTGGATCCCTGACACTACCACACCTGCTTCAAATTTTATGTGGTATGTATTTTTTCTGGTAAAACTTTCAAGTTGACAATGTGGTTGTAATTAATCGTGCCTCCACTTTTTAATGGGTGAAGCGAACAAAGTTCCTTCTCAAGTTAAATGGTCCAAAAGACTTGGAATATCAGAATAACCACTAAGGATACAAATATTATATTAAAAGTATGATGAATGAATTGATTGATGTTACAAATGAGGCCTACTTATATACCTAGGCAGATGCCTCTTCATGAAAGGCCATGTCTCATTAGACATGCTCTTTCAACCTAATTACTAATTAACTAATTAATCACTATTTATATTATTTTATTCATTACATTGCCTTCCTCCTCAAAAGGCTTTGTCCTCAAAGCTTGTTGATGAAAGGCCTTAATTTCTTTTCCTGCTACGAACATCTTCTCGTCTCGGGGCAGTCATCCTTGTTGATACAAGTTGATATGATCCTCTAAGTGACAAACAAACTGTCGCACTGAGAATGGATCATACCATCCTAAATAAATCTTTTGTGGAATCTTACGGCGACTTGAAACTTGTGAAACTTGATCGAGTTGTCTACTCTCGTGATTTGGATGTCGATAGGGAGCTTTTTTTATTTGACTTTCCCTTATTAGGTGTGTGGCAACTTTTTGATTTTCTTCTGGTAATCATGTTGTTGAGTTGGCTTCAAAACCTTCATATGGGACGTTCATCATCTGAACTACAACATCTAAGTTTGTATCTTCTGCAACTTACTTGTCTTCTTCTTGAGTTGTGACATTTACTGGATCAATGTTCATTTTTCCTTCAACTTGAACTTCTACATTTGAAGGTTTCAATGCTTCATTTTCGACAAGAACACTGTTACCGATGAAATAGGTAACCTGACCTCAAAACGGGAACTATAGCCCAAAAAGACTCAAAAAACATGAAAAAACACCCCAAAAACAAAAAAAAAGTGTATTCCAGAATGCACTTGGTTTTTTTTGAAGGTCAAATTTCAACATTTTAAAAAATTATGCTAAAAACAAAATTGTTTCTTGAAAAAAGGATTGAAAAAACACCCTCAAAACAAATCCAGTTGATGCTGGAAGAAAAAAAAAAATGTGTGTCATATTTTTGACATTTTAAAAAATAGAAATAACATTTTTTAATTTTTAAAATTCAAACATTAAAAAAACCTAAAATTTAAGAAAAAAATAAATTTAAAAAATAAAAACATTTTAAAGCTTAAAATTTAAAAATATATAGGAATAAAAAAATAAAAATAAGAACAAAATAAAAATTCTAATTCAAACATCAAAAAAAACCTAAAATTTAAGAAAAAAAAATTAAAAATAAAAAAAAAAAAAAAAAATTAAAGATTAAAATTACAAAATATATAGAAAAAAATATATATATATATATATAATTTAAAAAAAAAAAAGTTAAAAAAAAATTATAAAAAATAAAATATAGAAATTAAATTAAAAAAAGAAAAAGAAAATGTTTATTAAATTAAAAAAATAATAATAATTAAATATTAAAATAAAAAATTAAATTTAAAGAAATATATTAAATTTCAATAAATTTAAAACTTTAAAATAAAAATAAAAATAAAAATAAACATTATTTAAATTAAAAGTAAAAAAATTAAAAATTAATTAACAGTAAAAAATAAAAAATAAAATACAATAAAAATATTAAATTAAAAAATATATATTAAAAAAAAAAATTTAAAAATAAACTAAATTTACATTATAAAAAATTATATATATATATATATATATATATGAACTTAAATTAAAAATATATATATATTAGATTTTATTAAATTTAAAAAAAAATGTTAATATTAAAATAACAAATTAAATTTAAAAAAAAAATATTAAATTTTAATAAATAAATGAATAAACAAATAAATTTTGATATGAAATATAAAGGAAAAAAAAAAACATTGTTAAAATAAAAAGTTAAAAAACGTTAAAAATCAATTAAAAATGAAAAATTGAAAAAAATATATTAACAAAACATATTAAATAAAAAATAAAATAAAAAGAAAATATTAATTTGAAAATATTGAGTTTAATTAAAAAAAAAATTCTAATTTTAAATACACAATTTAATTAAAATAAAAAAAAAATATAAAAATTTTATGTAATTAAAAAAATAATAATAAAAAATTAAAAAATTAAAAAAAATATATTAAACTCAAATAAATTAAAAAAAATAAAAAATTTATTAAATTTTAAGAAATTAAATGAAAAAACTAAACATAGAATTTAATAATAAAAAAAATATGAAAAATTAAAAAAAAAAAAAATCAATTAAAGAAAAAAAATAGAAAATTTAATAAAAAATTTTGTTTTCAAAACTCGGAATCTCCAGTTTTGAAAACAAAAATTTGCACCACAGAAATCTACAATCCATCATTAATAAAAATTATTAACAAAATTTAGAAAAAAAAAAAAAAAAATTAAATTTCAAATATAAAAATTAAATTTAAAAAAAAAAGAAAAAAATTAAATTTTTTGAACTAAAAAAAAACATTAAAAAAAAATATTAAAAATTAAAAAAATATTTAAAAAAAAAAAGAATTTTTTGATCGTCGTGGCGCCGCCAGTTGGCCTCCCGCCCAAGTGGTGGCGGAGGCCGATTCCCGGAATCACCCTCCCGCCTCGGGAGGTCTATTGCGGTGGGAGGCCGATTCCGGGAATCGCCCTCCTCCACCAGCTGGGTGGATGACCGATTGACAGCGCCACCACAATGAAAAAATTCTTTTTTTTTTAATTCTTTTTTATTTTTAATATTTTTTAATTCATAACGTATATATATATATATATATATTTTAATTAAAAATATTTTTTTTTAATTTGATTTTTTTCTTTTTTTAAATTTTTTTTTTTTTTTTTTTAATTTCAAAAAATTAAATTTATTTTTTTTTAAATTCAAATTTTTTATTTTAAATTTAATTTGTTTTAATTTTTTTTGTTTTTTTTTTTTTTTAATTTTTTTTTTAAATTTACTATTTTAGATTAATTATTTTTTAAAATTTAAAATTTATTTATTTAATTTATTAAATTTTGATTTAAATTTTTTTTTTTAATCTCTTAGTTTATTTAGTTTTTCATTTTTAAAATTTATAAATTGTTTCATTTAGAAAAAAATAGTAAATTTATGGATATTTGTTTTTTAATTATTTGCACATGTTTTTTTTCTTTTTTCTTTTTTAACGACAATTTTTTTTTTTTTGAATTCTTTTATTTGAATTTTCTTTTTCAATTATAATTTTTTTTTATTTGTTTTTTTTTTGTTAATTTTAAAATTTGTATATTTTTTTTTTATTATTATTTTTTTAATTTAAATTTTTAAATTTAATTTTTTTCTTTTTGTATTTTATTTTTTTAATCTAAATTTTAATTTTGGAATTTTAATTATATTTAAATTTTCTATTTTAATTAATTTTTTAATTATATGGTTTTTTTTAATAACTTACAAAAAAATTTTTTTTTATTTTTTTTTTTTTTTTTGGTTAATTTTTGTTTTTTTTTCTATAAAATATGCGTTTTTTTTTCAAATTTTGTCATTTCTTTTGATATAATTTTCAAATATTTTTGTTTATTTTTTTTTTGTTTTTTCTTTTTTTCTTTTTATTTTTGCTTAAATTTTTTATTTTTACGAGTTAATTTTGTTTTTTTTTTACATTTTTATTGTTTATATATATATATATATATATATATATATATATATATATATAAGTTTTTTGTTTTATTACCAACATGAAAATCACCACTCTAAAAAAAAGGTTGATGCTGCATCAATACGTTTCAAAATTAGCATGAAAATCACTGCTCTAAAAAAGAAAAAAAGTTGATGCTACATCAATACGTTTCAAAATTAGCATGAAAATCACTAACATTTTAAAACAAATATTCATACTTTATAAATAAAAATATTAGAGTATCAAAAATGTGCACAAAAAAAAGGGGGTGATTCTGCATCACTACTTTTCAAAATCGGGTGCTTTTTATGCTACAAAAAAAAAGTAGGTAACAGTGCGGTTACCTATTTCATCGGTAACATTGTTCAAGTTGTTATACCTTGTTTTCTAATGACTTCTTGTCCTTCTCCAGCTTCTTAATTTGCGTTAGTAATTTTCCGTTGTGGTCCTTCATATGAGCAACCTCTTCATTCTTATTAGTTGTTATTTTGTCAATTTCCTTTTGCATATTTTGTATCACCTTTTTACCTTCTTGAAAAATTACTTTTGAAATTTCTTCCAAGTCTTGAGGCATCACTAAATGTGGCTTCAAGTTCACGTCCTGTAGCATTATTTTCTTCTTTTTGTAGGAGAATGTCAAAAACATCTTTTCGTATTAAGGATGAATGAACCTAAGGTTTCCATCCATGGTGAACCCAACACAATGTCACTATCGTTAAAAGGTAAATTGTTCATGGTAAATTGGGAGATAAAAGTATAATCCCCAATATTAAGTTGTATACTTTTTATATCATACTCTATTTTGTCAAAATTGTCTAATTTTTCGATTATATTTGACTCAAGAATTATCAATTGGTTTGAAATTTTAGGGTTTATGTAATTTTTATCTTTAGCGGGTGATATAGCAATAGTGACATCTTTTCTAGTGGCAATTCCTTTAATTTTAAATTGCACTTTAGCGTCGATGGGTACGATTTCTAAAAAGCACTTCTGTTTCATTTCTAACTTAGACATTGGTTTGTTTCTTTGTTAATATTACTTAGGTTTTTAACTTTTTAAAGTCACCCTATTTTTATTTCAAACATTTTCCTTTCTTATTCCTTTTTAAACTTTTAATATTGTTTTCTTTTAATACTATAAGGTATTATTTTTATAATACCTCTTTTTAAAAAGATATTAATTACTCCCATTATATATATATATATATATATATATAACACACTTAATAATTTTTTTCTTCTTTATAACCTTAATTACTTCCTTGATTTTTAATTATACTTATCTTATTTAACTTTTGACTTCTCAATAGTCAAGTTCCTTATTCCAATAGTTAATTGGAATAATTAATTTACTTTTTCTCCTAAATAACCTTACAATAATATTTTGAATTATCTTTTTTTTCTGAAAGGAGAGTAATTTTTACTTTCTTCACACTTTTATAAAGTACTTTTATCACTTATAACCTTAATGCAAATATTTCAATGAATAGTCATGCCATTTTTTACTGGCATTTTTTACTTAATTGGAACTTTCCTGTCAATGTTTTTATTTTTATCTTCCCTGTGTATGATCGCGGATTGACAAATTTTGTAATTATGTAGATTGAATTATAATCATACGTGGCTTGTTGTAATTCTGTAGCAACTTGTGACTAAACACCTTCTGGTGTCTAGCAGTCGAAGGCGGGGGCCGCAATTGTAACTATGTAATCGGTGGTAGTCCAGCTGTGATAATGGCACATTTTATGGGCAGCGGTAGAAGACTACATCGGCGACATCATGCAGCAGGGGTTGATTGGTGGAAAAAAATGGGAGCGGTAGCTATTTTTGGTGGTGATGGTAAACATTGGTGACACCATGAGCTGCAATGACTAGTCAACGAGCAGCTGGAACGATTTTTGCTTCGGTTGGCGACGGTAAGACGGGGATGCGGTAGCAGGAATGCCAACCCTTAGCCAAGGCTGGTCAGCAACGGCTCAAAAGACAGACCTTTATCTTGCCAATAATAAATATACTGCATGCAAGCTTATATATTTGATATTGTCCTTTTCCTACGAATAAAGGCATCTGATCCTAAAATTTATGTTTTCTCTTTCGCTTTATCTGAGATGTATTAACAAAATTACGCCTTCTAAATAGATTAATTGATAGGGATAAGATTTAAAAATTAACCAGCTAATAATGTATAAATCAACTCTTGGAAAAAAATTTAAACGACAGTGCTCGGTGTGTGGAACTCGACAACGGTGGTCGTGGAGTCGGGGTGGAGCCAATGGCCTTTGATGAACTCAGCAGTAGCGGAGAAACTCCAAAGGTTTAGCGAAATGCTTCAATGGAAAAAATGTTTAAAAATTGACTGTCAAGGACTTGGATCGAAGAGCGTGGCCCTGTGTAGCATGAGCGGCTAGAAGATCGACTTGATCTAATACCAAATGAAGTGAACAAAGTTCCTTCTCAAGTTAAATGCTCCAAAAGACTTAGAATATCAGAATATCCAGTGAGGATACAAATTTTATATTAAAAGTATGATGAATGAATTGATTGATGTTACAAATGAGGTCTGCTTATACACCTAGGAAGGTGCCTCTTCACAAAAGGTCATGTCTCATTAGACATTCCCTTTCAACCTAATTACTAATTAACTAATTAATCACTATTTATATTATTTTATTCATGACAATGGGCAACAAACATGTCTATGTATGATGGACAATCCATTTCGAGTGACATCCACACACTTCCAAAATCCCAATCCACATCCCCTATATCCAGCTATCCTTGGGCTTGGCCATCCCAAGAGCCTCATAGCCTTTTTCTAAATTTGTATTTCTTCTTTTCACTTCTTATTCACATGCATCTCTTATTCTTTTTTTTCCTATTTCTTTCCTAGGATTATTTTTTTTTCAAAATAAATTTTCCATTTCTACAATTAGTTTAGGCTTTGATTTCATAACATTCACTACATTACATCATATCAACGAAAGAATCACATGTGGAAAATCCACGTAGATTCAAACTGATATTTGTAATATGATAAAACAAAATACTTCAATCTACTCTACAAATTGCAGAAACCAATTGCGATCGCATAATCACATGAATAATAAAGAGAAATAATTTCAATCACACAACACTAATATTTATTTGGGGAAAGCCTCAGCTAAAAACCACTCTATCCATATATTGCATTAGCCAAAGAATATGAAAGCTTGGTTCAATACTTAACCAATTTCTTGGCCTCAGGAATACCTGTTTCCTTACACAATTTCTTACACATTTTCTTGGGTAATTAGGCCTCTATTAAGAATGAAATTTCCCAATAATGATTGCGCAGTTCATAAAGGATCTTCCTATGACTCCATGCACCACCTGTATAATTTTCTGATTATAGAACTTACAGTACACTTCCCTTTAACTGCAATCTCAACTAGGTATTCCTCAAAACAGAAATGCATGAGTTATTTTTGAGTGAATTATCAATTATCTAATTGATGACTGCATGTGAATTAAATATAATTTAATTCACTTGACCTCTCACTAGTTCCTCCATCAATTAGAACTAGTTAAAGTGATTTTAAATCAAATAAATTAAGTTATTTAATTATAATTCAAAATAAAATCAACTAGGGATCCTAAATGGTAGGAGACACTCTACATGCCTATAGTTTGACCCTCAACTCGAATTAACCATACTAACTAAGTATTCATGACTTATTTAACTCGTACAAGTTGTCATGTGATGTGGAATTACAGTTTACTTCTGATTTAATTAAGGGAAAATTAAATTAGAAGCCTCTTCTTGTTGCCATTCTCAACACTCCCTCTCAACAGGAAAGGGATTTTATGCTACCCCAATCTTGCCTCTGTGGAACTATAATTTTCCTCTTGACAGTGCCTTCATCAAGATGTCTGCATCCTACTCCTATATAGGAATGTACTCTAATGACATAGCCCTCCTCTGCACAAAACCTCTGAGCAAAACCTCTGAGATTGTGATACCGAATATCATTATGCTTGGACCTGTCATGAAAAAATGGACTAACCAAGAGTTTGATGCAACTCTGGTTGTCACAATAAATCATCATCAGATCCATCTACTCACCATCAAGTCTTTGTCAACCTTGTTGTCATCACAACTTAAGAGTTTCAGATCTTCTAGAGTTTCTCCATACTTCAAGCCTTTGGCCATACCTTCAAAGGAAAAATAAATAAAAAAATAATATCAAGTATATATATATATATATATATATATATATATATATTAAAAAAAACAAAAAACAAAAATAAAAAAAGTTAATAAAAAAGGGAATTGGAAAAAGAAAAAGATTATAAAAGAAAAGAGAGGAATAAAAAAAAGGTAAAGTATACAATATAATATTATTAAAAGAAAGTTAAAAAATAAAAAATCATATATATATATATATATATATATATATTTAAAAAAAATTATTAAGAGTATAATACCTAAAAGTACTATTATAAATAATTGGAAAGTGTTAGTATGAATCTTAATCGCAAGTGTACGAAAAAGCTCACTCTAGCTGTGGATAAGAAACAAACCTAACATCAAAGATGGCTGTCAATCTCTTTAGATCTGCAATTAGTTGACTTAGATAAATGTCACAAAATCTATATCTATGAAGTAAAATACATTAGGCAGTAAATAAAAGCAAGAGTTGCTCCATGCATCCAATAGACAAGACAAGAATATTTTTAAAGAATTTTTGTATTTTTGACACCTGGGAAGGGAACATAGAAATATATTACCAGTCCCCCTCAATGGGTTGGGTTTTTGTAACTCCTCAACACTTCAAATCTAAGATCTCTCTCTCTTGATGGTGTAGAAAACCCAGACAAAAAAAGGAACTCAAAGGGAGATCACAAGAAAAAATGGTAGCAAAATATGACGATGATGGAGGATCAAAGTCAGACCAAAAGAATAGATCCAGAGTGATATTTAGGCAACAAAAGGTAGTGAGTGAATAGAAAAATCCTTCTTTTTATAACAAAATATTGAGTTAATCTAGATATTGGTGCATAGTTAAAATATTATTAACCAAATCAAGATCCAACTTTTATGGAATATTTTATTATATTTGTTGGAGAGAAAAGGAATTTGACTTTGGTCAAATCCCTTTATTTGTAAATAATAAATAAATAAATTATTTATTTATTATTTTAAGTATGTGGTTGAGTAATAATCAAATAAATAATGATTTATTCAATTATTTATAAATGATTTAGTCAAATTTAACAAGGAATATTATTTAAATAAGGTTTAAATAATTATTCCTAGAAAATAATAAGGCAAGTAATGATTTATCTAATTAATTTTCCTGTTTTGGGTTAAATATGACTAGGAATATTAATTAAACTGGTGTTTAACTAATTATTCCTTGAGGAAAATAAAAAAAATGTGGATTTATTCAATATTTCCTCATGGGGTTTCCTATTTAGACCATAAAAAACTTAATAAATAAGGATTACTAAGTTGTTTTTCATAGTGAAAGAAATTTTACTTAGGGTAAAATTGGTCTTACATGGTGTACTTTGGTCCATCTAATAGTAACAGGTTAGAAGACCAAAAATTGGTGTAACAAATTGCCCACCAGCGTGCGAGCATTAGGAGCTAATCGTATGACCGAAGTACATTGTAATAACTCAATCACTAGACACCGAAGGGGAAATAAGAGAGAGAGAAATATAAGGTAGGCCAAAGCACTAGAGGACTAGACCCTGAGCAGGCGAGACTTACAGGTGTGACAAGTCTCTTCTATGAGTGAGTACCTATTCTATAGGCAGTAGGGGAGGCATACCTATGCCTGCTGAGACAAAGTACAAAGAGTAATATGTCCAGTAAACAAGGGAATGAACTATATAGTACATGCTGGAATAAACATGAGCCAGATAAAAACATGATAATTCATCCCACATACATATTGTGATTGGGATAATAGCCATGACTTATACAATAATATATGAGTACATGAGATATAAGTGCAACCAAAGTGCCCCTATAAACAGGAAAGGGCTATGAAAATATGACTGATACATGCAAACTAAAAGGTGTTGTAAGCGACTGAGGCCGACATCATCAAATCTATGGAGCTGCATCAAAGGTTGTAATGAAGAGGTCATCCAGGCATGTGGGGGGCTACCTAAAGGGCCACCCCCTCATGAGGTTTGAAACATCTCACACACACCCGGGAATCACCGGTACAATCTGCTGCATCACTGAACCATCAAGTATATGGATCTCGATCATGTTGTAAGGAGCTAGAGCTGAGAAACAATCAAGTCAAAGGGAAATAAGGAGTCCCTTTGCCTAATCCGAGGTACCGAACAAGAGTGGAAGCTTGAACCAAGGTACACCGTCCTCTAGACCTGTCTTCTGGAATGAATGATCTGATGTCGACAGAAGGAGGTCTACCATAGGTGAGGAAATAAGGGATCCTCAACTAAGGCATGAGAGAAAATAGCAGAGCGACTAACATATTGACACCATGGATGATGATAAAATGGGGGGTACTGAGTAGTGGACGGACGACTTCCCTTGTTAGAGCATAAAGGGCATGGATGACCTAGCAGCAACTGACACAATATCAAAGGGGATAGGGGACAATATGACTGAAGGCCATAATGTGCAACACGAGAGAGGGACCAAGCAATGAAGGATGGAGGCCTATAGCGAGATACAAAGGGACTTGGGATAGACTCCATGAATGCGATGATGACTCAACTCGGATGCTCTAAACAATGGTGACTCGATGATGCTGCCACACAGAAAAGGTCTGGTGGGGACCATAAATACATGAGTAAAAGATGGTTACTCATGATGAAAATCGACACAAGCATGGACAAGTATGGAGGCAAAGTGGTGCCCCAAGCATAAGTGTTGCAAGTGAAGAAATTTGATTTTTAGTTGTGGTGAAGTGACGTTTCTTGGACAAAATGTGTCTTGGTGAAGTATCAAATCACAAAAAACTAACAGATACCCATTTGACAGCTCGGTGAGAGCTTTCCAATGGTACATATGGTTTGTCGAGTTGAGCTACGGTTTGGCTGCATCAGGTGAAAGAAAAATCAGGGGTATCTCTTTTTATAAGGCATTTTCCCTCCAAATTCACTCATTTACAAGTGTAGCTATGGTGAATGTAGAGAGGAGAGAAGGCCCTAAATATTGCGGCGATCATAGCAAAAAAAACTGATCGTTGAAATTGAGATCCTTCAGTTGCAGGTAAGAGGCCTAACCCTACTCTTTCATTTCAGTGGATTGAAAGTTTAGTTTAGGTGCCTAGAGCTCATGAATAGACCCCTGCTCCTTTTCACGGCATGGTCACACTTTTTGGGGAAATATCTATGACCTAGGTAGCAGGTTTTGGGCAGAAAAGTGCGACCTGCACCAGGATTTTGCTTGAAAAGTGAAAGCTGTTAGAGATGGGCTTTTCTGTGGTGTTTTTTGGCTGAGAGATGGGTTTTTATGTTTTAATGCAATCTTTACTTTCTGTATACTGACAACGATGATGGTGTTGTGCAGATATGGCAGAATTATGGATCAACTGGAGAGAGACAGACTTGGATACATTATGGTCAGAGATTCGAGATGATCATGGTGTCTGCAGTGCGTTGGCCAGGTTTGGGGTTCTGAAGTTTGTGAAGAACCCTTTGATGAGAGCTAGAGGGCCCTTGTTGGCTCGGATTGTCAGTTATTGGGATCCGAACCATGAGTTCTTTATAGTGCAGGGGCACTGGATCGAGTTGACGGTCCAGGATATATATTTTCTGACTGGTCTCCCACCACTTGGGATGGTAGGGAATACTCAACTAGTGTTTTCGTTAGGGAAGAACATCATGGATTTTGTAGAGTGCCATTGTCGACCAGGTCTCCATGTCAAAGGGACATAGATACGCATCGAGGATCTAGAGAGGTTAGAGACCTGTCTTTTGGCCGCAACGGTGCTGCAGATCCTATGCAAATAAGCACTCCACCACATCACTGGAGTGCATATGATGCTCCTTGAGAGTGTTTTGAGTGCGACCTACTATGGGTGGGCCCAAATGATGTTTTCATCGTTGAAACGAAAATTTTTGCTATGCAAGTGGCAAGTGAACCATGACTGTGCATATGGCACAGTGTTGTGCTCACTCTTCTTTAAGAAGATCTCGACACTTTGACCTTGCATACAGATCCAGGATGGGGGCCCTAGAGAGCCCAGGATGCACCGATGGGGGCGACTATTGTGCAGAGGAAGAGGTGGGGTGGTCAGACGAGTGTTTCGACCAGGGTTCTTTGCTCATTGGGATCATATTCCACTGTACATAGATGACTATCCCTATAGTGGGATGAGCTATCATGAGGACCCGGACTTGCCTCTGTCACCTAGTCGAGTATGGGCACCGAATGGTAAGTGAGAAGTTGCTAATATTTTATGTGCATTTTAAAGTTTCAAAATATTGTATATGGTACTGATTCTTTCACTTTTGGTATGCAGATACAGCATCGGTAAAACCGGCGGGGTATATGGGACGACCTACAGTATCAGGAGCTGCAGGTCCTACTGGATCGAGAGCGCCACAAAATGAGGTTAACTAGTTCAATTGATGAAGAAATTAGTGAGAGGTTAAGTGAATTAAATTATATTTAATTCACATGCAGTGATCAATTAGATAACTGATAATTCACTCAAAAATAACTCATGCATGTCAATTCTGAGGAATACCCACTTGAGATTGGAGTTAAAGGGAAGTGTACTATCAGTTGTATTATCAGAAAATTATACAGGTGGTGCATGGTGTCATAGGAAGATCCTTGATGCAATACACAATCATTATTGGGGAATTTCATTGTTAATGGGGGCCTAATTACGCAAGAAAATGTGCAAGGAAATAGGTATTCCCGAGGCCAAGAAATTGATTAAGTTTTGAACAAAGGTTTCATATTATTTGGCTTATGCAATACAGATGGTGGGGTTTTTAGCTGAGGCTTTCCCCAGATAAATATTAGTGTTGTGTGATTGAAATTATTTCTCTTTCTTATTCATGTGATTATGCGATCAAAATTGGTTTCTACTATTTTTAGAGTAGATTCAAGTATTTTTTTTTATCATATTACAAATATCATTTTGAATCTACGTGGATTTTCTACATGTCCTTCTTTCATTGAGATGATGTAATGGAGTGAATGTTATGTAATCAAAGCCTAGACTAATTGTAGAAATGGAAATGTTGTTTTGAAAAAAAAAAATCCTAGGCAAGAACAATAATTTGTAATTGAAATCCTAAGAGCATGAATTCAAATAAATAAACCTAATCTACTTTGTGAAAATACATGTCTTAAGTGGTGTTTATTATTCCTCAATAATGGATTTAGCACCTAGGGGTCATGATTCAAGACTAAGAGACAAAAAACCAAGATTTTGGAGCAAATCTGGTCAAGTTTACACATTCTACAGGAGTGTTACAGGTGGTTTCTATGGACGAAACAGTATTTCTACATGAGGTCTTGTTTTGCTACTGGGGGAGATAAATCACCGAATGACCAAGTAAATCAATGAAATTAGGATGGGACAAATTTTTCTATATTAATAATAATGGTATATCTTGGATCGTAGGCATATAGGTTTTTTTAAGTATCTCCATGAACATGTACATGGCGTAAGAAGCGGCTACGTAAGCGGGTACATGTACATGACGTAAGCAGCTTAAATATCCATTATCCGTTTTGGTCGGGGCTAAAATAAAATGTAAAAAATGCAACCGACAACTTCTCACATGAAATTTTATTGCTCAAACATATTTGAAGGTGGAACATGTAAGTTTCCCTGATTGAATTTAATGTTTGACAGATTAATCTTTTTTTAAGTATTTCCATGAACGTAAGAAGCGGCTACTTAACGTCTAACAAACTAAAGGTTTTGCTGGATTGAATTTAATATTTATTCAATAAAAATAATAGAAGGATCCCAGGAATTTAAAGGTATCATATAAATGGTTGTAACTTGGAAGGAAGTGGTAAGAAACATTGTGGTGTGGTGGGAAGCTTCTAGTGCATTCAGTGCTTGTCTTGTGTGCATATCCAAGTGGAGTGCAATAAGTGACTAAGTATAGAAGCAAGTAATGCATTTTGTAATGATGAAGTAGTACTAATGTAATGTAGTGGATTGCCACCAATGAGTTCTTCAATGTGTGCATTACATATTTTTAGTTTTACATCAGTGTGTGTGTTACATATTTTCAGTTTTATATCAATGTGTGCGTTACATATTTTCAGTTTTAAGTAAAGTTTAAATATCAATGTGTGCGTTACGCTATTTTTAGTTTTAAGTAATGTTAAAAATCTGTTACACTATTTTCAGTTTTAAGTAAAGTTTAAACATCCGTTATGCTATTTTCAGTTTTAAGTAAAGTTTAAACATCTATCTTTTACAATATTGCTCATTTTGAAGTATCATAGCCATGGCCAGGAACTACCATGACTCTCCATCTAACAGTAATGGCATGGGCGATAAAAAGTGGGATGATGGCACATTTTCAGGGGTCAAAAAGATTACTGTGAATACAACTAATGAGACATTAACCTTGCTAGAAATGACTTCTACTTTGGGAGGCCACGATCCAACTATTCGTATGAAGGACTTCGGAGGGCTTATAAACGGAGGAGACGACACCCAAACAAAAGAGGTAAGTAAGTCACAACTAGATGAATTGCATTGCAAGTCATACAAAATTTTGGTTTTCTTTGGCTTGAGGGTATCTGGTGGATGTGGATATGGACGCAATTTATTCTGGATTATCCCAGCGAATACATCACTAAAATGAGTGGACATATGGGTTTGGCCCCACTCCCTAATAACTCTGACAAACACTACTTTATGGTGAAGTATTTGGCTAATTCAAGGATAGTGCTCTTAAATGGTTCATGAGTTTAGGGACTAATTCAATAAGATCATGGAATGATATGAAAAATATATTTCTAGAAAAATATAAAGGTCATGGTCTTAGAGAAGAAATCTTTATGATGACTCAAATAGAAGATGAGAGCCTCAAGGATCTAATAGAGAGCTTCATATATAATGTTACATAATTTAAGACCTAACACACTAAAAACCCTCTTACTTAGAACAATTAGGGATGAGTGGATTGGTCTCCTTAATCTCATGAGTATGGGAGAGGTATACCAATTATCATTTGATGAAATTTGTGAAAAATGCAACCACATATCAAGAGGAAGGGAAATGGTAAGTAAATCTACATCAACATTGGTGAGTCAAGCTGAAATTAGAAATTTTATTGATAACTTTAAAATAGAAATTCTTAGAAATCTAAGCAAACAAGTAGAAATTTTAAGAATGAAAGATGAGAAAAAAGAAAATGTTGATATCTGTGTTGTCAATACAAAATCATATTGCCCATCCTTACCAAGGTTTTAGCAAGTTTACCGAGAGGAAAATGGAGAAAGTCACTAGCACCAAAGAAAATATGTTATGTTGCTCAAAGAAGACCATGGCAGTCTAGTCAGCCTGATATGATGCGAGAACCTGATTCATAATTTCAAGGTTATGCACATCCATCTCAAAGTAATTGGAACACACCCTTTCCTTGGAAACCTTCGCCATCTCAACCCTTAAACCAATATTGGCAACAAGTTTGGAAAAAAAATTATGGGAGAAATCCAAATATCCTCAATATCCTCCATACCCAACTCCATGTTATCCCTACCATCCACCTCTGCCATAACCACAACCTCAACCACAACCTCTACCACATCCATCATTTCCAAACCCGCACAAGGAAAAAGATAAAACCACTTACAAGGCTGAGGTACAACACTTCCAAACATATCCTCTCGATATAAATGGTATTCATCTTAGAACAGGAAACGTATTGCGAAAAAAATATTCTATTGATTTCATTGAAGGAAAATATCCAAAAGAAGAATATTCAAATGAGGAGACCAAATGATCATGGGCTGCAGTCCATGGGGATAAGACACCAGAATTAGAGATTGAGGAAGTTTCATCATGTTCACCATCAGATCCTCTATGTTTTGAAGAGAATAATCAACAAAAAGAAGAAGATATGAATTTCATGGAAGAAGAATATGTACAAGATGATCCAAAATAGCAAGTGGACCAGAGGCATCAAAACTATATTGAAATATGGCTCCAAACAATCATTAAGTTGCAGCAACACACTCTTCTTCAACAATTCTTGATCTCATCTCAGTCAAAGAAGTTGGTCTCTCACATTTAGGTACATGTCAAAGAATATACTTCAATCCTACACATGATTTTATCTATAATTTTGTTGTGCACATGGAATCATTGGAAGTATTCTTATAATTTTATTTTATTTTCAAGTAGAGTAGGATAAAAAAAGAAATAAAAAATGGAAAAAGAGAAAAGATTTGAGGAAAAGAATAAGGTCTCACGTGTAACCTCTTTGAGGCTCCTAATATTGGCTCATTGATTGAAAACCTCCATGAGCCGATCAATGGGTTGGGAAAAGAGAAAAAAAAAATATCATAGGTGAAAACCCCTCCTTTGAGGGGCCTAGACATACCTACAAGTTGAAAACCTCATTGAGGCAACTAGTATATATATATATAATAAAAAAAATCTTTGCTCCGTGTATCTCTCTCTGATAAATGTAGGTTCTCTCCAACAATTGCAAGCAACAAGAATAAGTTAGCACCAAAAAGGAAAAAATTGATCAAAAACCTAGGCAAAGAAAGTTAAAATTCAACTTTCTCCTCCTTTTCTCAGATGCTCCAATAGGACCAAGGCCATGTAAATGCATCACCCACATCCATTTCCAACATCCATCCATCAATTCCAAGAATTTCCCATTCATTTTCCTCACTATCCTAAAATGCTACAGGAGGATTTTGTTTTGCTACAAGAGGCCAACATACAGTGAGCAGAAAATTGTTTTTAAAAAATATCAAGAATAGTCCATCAATTGATCATGTTGTTTCATGGGGAGATGCATTTGGATGATGGTAACATGCTCAAACAATTTCAACAAATTCCAGTGCACACTTTTGAGAAATCATCCTGCATCACCTACAATAATTTTTAATTTTACCGATATTCGTGCATCGATTTTTTGAGATTTTTTATGGGGAGGTTCATAAGGATGATGGAAACATCCTCAAAACATTTCAAGTCAATCCATTCTATATTTTTAGAGATATGGATAAAACAAGTCTGCTACAAGGGGTTGTCTTGAAATGCTACAGGAGGCAGATCCAATTAGAGAAAGAGGAGAAAATTTCATGTATCTTTTAGGAAATGTTGAGAGAGGTCCACTATAGCCTCATCATTCATTTTTCACATCACTTGACCTCTTATCCACACTCATTTTTACCTTTTTCCATGAAAATAACCCTTTTTCACCCCTTCTTCCATCCCTTCCACCAAAAAAAAGACCTTTGATCCTTGTCAACATATTTATCATGAATTATGAGTATTTTTAAAGGTGGAACCTGAAGGAAATTTTGATCTTAGTAGAGTCTATGTGACTGCAATAAGAAGAATAACTTTTCGTAGTTGCGGCAAGATTCATGATCACTTAGCAAGTAACAACATACGATATTAGGAATGTCTACATGAAGGATAAACCTACATCATCAAGCATCAACAAGCAAGAAAACATTAAAAAATACATATATTTCTCAATAAGTTGCAGAAGATGATCAAGAACAACCTCACTCATGTAAAAATATACGATGCAGCCATCAAAGGATCAACACATCAACAAGAAACCTCTGAAAACATGCATCAATAATGAATGAAGGCACCATGCAATACCTGCAACATAGTCTTTGGCTCCAACAACACCTACAGAACAAGTATTCAATCCAAAACATCAACACCATCAACTAGCTCCACAAGTAGGAAAGATATGAAATAAAATCCTCTTGGCTTCATTAGTGCCATGTAATTGCTCTTTTTTTTGTATAAGTATTTGGGGTCAATAAAGGTAGCCAAAAGACACCATGACAAAGGAAGGAAGAAGGCTAGGTTTCTCAAGGGTGAGAAACAATTTTAGTAGTCAGGAGATGATGGGCCCCAGAATTGTATATTTTATTAGGCCCATTTGATTATTTATAAACACTTAAAACATGTATTTGAACCCCTTACCTGAAAAACATAGATTTAGTTCATAGTATTAATGGGTCCTTAGGAATTTGGCTTATCCTTGCTTATTATGTGCCTAATATTATTTATTTTATAGAATATTGTGAGAATATTAGGCAGATTATGAAGATTTGGAGGAGGAGATAATCTAGAAATTTTCTCCCTACTATAGTAGGACCAATATTTGATAATAAATGAACATCATATCATGAAATTATTGACAAATTCTAGATCTCCGGTGATTGAGAAAATCTAGGAATGTGTTCCTTGTCATTTAATGTAGATTCCTAGTGTTGTGACTCAGATCCACTATTTGAGGGATTTTGAAGGGGAAAAATTCCTCCTTTCAAGAAGAATGCTTCCCCGTCAATTTTTATTACCAATTCCAATTTTCTTCTAGAGGCATGTATTTCTTATCCTTCTTATGGAAAAAACTTGTATTTTTGCAAGTCCACTTTCATTCCTAGCAGGGATGTACTTGGATTGATTCAAATAATGAATTTTGGTGCCATTTTTAGCTTCTAAAGCTTGTCCTCCTTCATAGGACTATGAGTATCCTTTTTCTTGGCCATCCCAGGAGTTTCAAAGCCCTTTTTTATAATTTTTATTTCTGATTTTTACTTCTTATTCACATTTATTTCTTATTCTTGTTTTACCTATTTCTGCATTTTGTATTGATGCTTCTTTTGTTGTAGAATTGGGTTAAATTATTGAAGTGAGATTTCTCAAAGGTTATTTGAATTTTCACAAGCATGATGCATCATTAGAATAACTTTTAAAATTCATATTCATCATTGAGCTACTTGAATTGGTTTACTAGTTCACAAATCTAGAATTTATGGAAGTCCCTTGTAGCAAAAAGTAGTACTTTTGTTCTATTTTTTAGAAAATTTTAATGAGCTTCAATTGGGTTGATTCAAATTTTATTGGGTCATAAAAATATTTAATTTAATAGAAAAATTTACCCCATTACATTTTCACTTGATAAGGTTAGGCATTTGATAAGTTAACTAGCTCAATAGTTCTTGAATTTCCAATTTTTAGATTAGTAGTTTTCTGTTTTTTTTTAGAACGTGTTAATAAGGGTATTTTGGATTGATTCCACATGGAATTAGGTCCTAAGACATCCTACTTAATAAAAAAAAAAAATTCCCATCCTTACCTGGTCATTCGGTGAGTTATCTCCTCCTGTAGCAAAACAAGACCTCCTGTAGCAATTGTGTTTCACATGTAGCACGAGTAGACTTGACCATATTTTCTCCAAAAGCTTAGTTTTTGTCTCTTAGGATTGAATCATGACATATAGGCTCTAAATCCATGATTGAGGAATAATAAACACCACTTAGGACATTCATTTTTACAAAGTAGATTAGGCTTATTTATTTAAATTCATTCTCTTAGGATTTCAATTACAAATGGTTGTTCTTGCCTAGGATTAATTTCTTTTCAAAGTCACATTTCCATTTTTACAATTATTTTAGGCTTTGATTTCATGAAATTCACTCCATTACATTAGATCAATGAAATTAGGACACATTGTATGTTGCACATATAGTAGCGACACCTCTTAAGTTTGTACGAACCCTAGGTTGATAATTTAAGTTGGTAGCCTTGGGAGTTGCAATATTCTTGTTGCGATATTGGGGCTCGTCACTCATATTCTTGATATGCTTTTGATCTTACGGTCCACGGCTAGCATAAGGGAAATTTTTAACGAAGGAATTTTATTTTAAAGTTTAGAAACTTTGGTGAGTAATAATGGTGAGTATTTGATAAGGAAAATTTCAATACACAGGTAAAAAGTGTAACACAAAGAAGAAAAGCGCCCTCCAGTTGAGAAAAACACAGCGCTTGACCAAAACTTCGATTTTCACTAGACTTCTTTGGATCGTCATCAAATTCTAAGTTTTTGAGGTATGATCCATAGGTTCAATGATGAATTCTTAAAGGATCTAATTGTTCCAATGACATCCATTTAATTTCCTTGGTTAAGAGTCATGGCTATGTGAAATACGCATAACGTAAAACAAAAAAATAGAGCTATCTAATGCAAGACTTTGCCATTCCAGTGTGAAAAATGTTTCACCAGTTTAGAAAGAACGAAAACAATTTCAATACAGAAAACGATGGCATCTACAACCAGTCTTTTCTTCGATTTAAAAAAAAATACAAAAAAATAGATTTTTTTTTTCTCTGGCCCTCAATGGCTTGATTAACATTACATTCCTCCTGGATAAAAATGAGATTTTCATTATTTTAATACTCCCATCTAATCAAATCTTTCAAAAAATCTAATCCCTAATCTATTGGTCTAACACACACCTAAGCTAACAAACCTAACCATTTCCTTACTAATCTGGAACTCCATTAACTCTTTACAATAGATTATAATTTAAAATAAATTGAAGAGGTCCAACCCTCTTTAATAAATGATAGTTGACCAATCAGGTCCATGGAATTCATTTCATTTGATGCTCTTGGATTAGACTCCTGATGAAGAAAAGAATGATCCATCAAGTCTTCAGGATTCACTTGATATTTTAGTAGCTCTACTACTGTCATCCAACTAGAATTTTCAACTCACTATCCCCTCCATTTGATTAGATACTGATAATAGGTTTGGCCTCTAGTATTCTTTGTTTGTCTTTTCACGAGGATGGCTTCCACTTCTTTCTTCACTGTCTTTGGCATATTTTCATCCCAATTTAGAGTCTGAACCTCCCCATCCGCAGGTTCTTCTTGTGATTTTTCCTCTATTTCCTTGTACAGGTATAAATATGCAACATTAAAGATAGGAGATATTCCAACTCCTTCCGGTAGCTCAATCTCATAAGCATTGGAGGAAAACTTCCTCAAAATTCTACATGGTCCTATCTTTTTCATTTTTAATTTGTTATAGGTTCCGACAGGAAATATTTCTTTCCTCATGTAAACCATAACTAAATCACCCACTTGAAATTCCTTTTCTCTAATTTTGACATCATCCCTTTTTTTATACATCCCACTATTTTGGATGTTTGTAAACTAACCTTCTTAATATATTTCCCAAGATCTTTTTCACCACTTCAGTTTTCCCATCCATCAAAGGATGATAGGCTGAGCTAAAATTGAGTTTTGTACCTATATTCATCCATAGAGTCATCTAGAAATGTCCCACGAACTTAGTGTCTCTATCTAAAACAATACTTACAGGCAGCTCATGTAATCTTATAATTTTTGAGAAAAACAAATTGGCAATGTGAGTTGCATCACTAGTTTTCCTACAAGCAATGAAATGAGCCATTTTTGAAAACCTATCTACAAAAACATATATATAATCATGTCCTCTTTGAGTCTTTGGAAAACCCAAAATAAAATCTATGTTGATGGCATCCCAAGGTATGTTTGGTATTGGCAATGGCTGATATAATCTAGTGTTTTGGCTCCTTCCCTTAGCATGTTGACAAACCCTGCATTTCTCAACAAAAGTTTTTATGTCAGTTTGCATGTTTGGCCAATAATAAAAAACACTCACTTGAGAGAATGTTTTTTCCTACCGAAAGTGTCTAGATAGTCCCCCACTGTGTTGTTCTTTAATCAGATTTTCTCTCATGGAGCATTTAGGAATACACAGTTTATTGTTCTTGAACAAAAAACCTCCTTGAATCAGGTATTCTAACCACTAGCTTCTATTATGAATCACAAGATTGTGAAAAACTGCATATATTTCTTTACAATTTGTGGCTTCCTTGTACATATCAATCATCTCTTCAAATCCCAAGATGCCAATCTTCAGTTCCTGCACAACCAGATTTACTCGGCTCAAAGAAACAACAACTTTATTTGACTTTGTGTGTGCTTGATTACAAAGGTGAAACTCTGTAAGAAATC
Organism: Pinus albicaulis; assembly: GCA_034641835.2. NCBI lineage: Eukaryota > Viridiplantae > Streptophyta > Pinopsida > Pinales > Pinaceae > Pinus > Pinus albicaulis. The sequence goes on from CM076570.1 coordinate 958,484,446, forward strand.
CATCCACTTAGCATGCTTTTGGCTCAACTTTGGCTGACTATTTATGAACTGCAGTGCATGATTATCATAATACAACACAATTTTTTTGGGTAACAAGTAATGCCTCCATTTCTTTAAAGCCTGCACAATAGTAGAGAATTATTTTTCATAGGATGAGTACTTATTCTTGGCCTCATTCAACTTTACACTGAAATAAGATATCGGTCTCTGTCCAGACTCAGGACAGCTCCAATTTCTATCCCACTAGCATCAGTCTCAACTTGGAAAGTTTTATCAAAGTTTGGCGAGGCCAAAACAGGTTTTTCAGTTATTTTCTTTTTCAACAGCTTGAATTTTTTATATTTTTCCTCTTTACACTTAAATGTTTGGTTTCTTTCCTTTATTGTTTCAACTATCGGTGCACATATCTGACTAAAAATTATTATAAACTTCCTATAAAAACTGGCAAGATCATGAAAACTTCTTACCTCAAATATGCTTCTTTGGGTTGGCCAATTCATAATTTCTTGGATATTTTATGGGTCCATCTTCAAACCTTCTTCTGAGAATACAAATCCCAGGTAAATGAGCTCCTTATTCATGAAAATTCACTTCTTCAAATTTATCAGCAGTGTCTCCTTTTGCAAATTATCTAAAAGCAGCTTAATGTGCTCCAAATGTTCTTCCTTATTCCTACTGAAATTTAGAATGTCATCAAGATATACTATCATGAATCTTCCAACATATTCTTTTAAGACCTCATTCATCAGTCTCATAAATGTACTTGGTGCATTATTGAGCCCAAAAGGCATCACTAACCATTCATACAACCCATTGTTGGTCTTGAATGCAGCCCTTGTTGAGGAGGTAAATCCCCTCTGCGGACAGAGGCGATCCCTACTAGCCTAGCAGGGGTCTAGCAACAATCAAACAATGTTACGACGCAAGTTCCTAGTTACGAATGAAAATACTAGGGATAGAAGCCTACCTGGATTCCAATGCTATGATCTGAAGAAGAAGCGTCCCTGTTCCTCAGCCTCGGCAGATCACAATCCCTCCACGATCTCCGCGGATGAACACCTGCACATGGAAGAAACAAACAGATACAAGCATAAAATTTGGCATACGTAACTAAACATCAGTCAGAAAGGATGTTACTCACATTAACATGATGGAAAACAGAGTGGAACCATAATCGTAATCATCTATTAAATAACAAACGAAGAGAGATTACAACCAAGTTCTGACGTCGCGGTCTCCTTCGGATGGGTCTCCAGTCGTCCACGTCTCGCAAAGCTCGCCAAGGAAAGGGAAAACCTCTCCGGAGTCTCTTGACAATGGTCTCCTTACTTGAGTCAGCCTTAAGGGAAAGAGAGGATTCTTTACAACACAAAGGCTCTTGGGAATATGGAGATTCAGAGCTTAGGCACTTCAAGACTAGCTTGCCATGGGATTGAGCAGGCTTTTATAGATGGGGAAGGAGGGAGTTGGGATCCCTATTATTATGGGATTGGACCTATCAACAAGGAAGGTTCCATGGGAGGTGGCAAAACCACTTCCCCTCCATAGAACTCCCGTAGCCAAACCTCCCAACTCAAGATAGGCAATGGTTTGTGAGTTTGTTGGAACTCAACTTCCGCCATCCTTATTTAAAAAACAGTCCCTAAATTGGGTGGCGCGACTACTGCTCTATGACAGAGCGCCAGTTGGCGCGACCTCTTTGCAGGATTTTCCCCATTGGCGCGAGTACTGAACTGTCTGCCCGCACCAATGCAAAAAGGGATGTTTTTCATGATTTTTGCAAGGAGATGTCTCAAGGGAAAATAAAGCTCATGCTTAGAGGAATGCATTGATGATGTTTTCAAGGCATGACAATGTTCACACAGTCACAAATGGGTCCTCCTCCATCAAGTGATCGGGAATGGTAGACGGTGACAAATTACCGTGTAACATATGCCCTAAAGCATGAGGCCTCGAGAGAGAGATGGGCTGCTCTGCTTTACGCAACATGTTCATTGCTGGGCCCGCCGTCTAAAAATCCCACCAGAAGATACACCTATACAATCGATATCTCAAGTACATGATGTATATGTGGTATGGACGCACCCACCGAAACAGTAGGTATGCTATAATCCGGATCCAAGGTATGGGCGCAACCATCCAACTAAGATCAAACAAATAGACTCAGGTATGGTCGCAGCCATCCAATCAGTGAGTCATGTACATAATGATAATAATCCACAATCGCAGCCTGGATTACAACAGACACAATCCAGGGTCTTGTGCTCCATCTCGACCCAAACAAAGTACAAGTTCAGGCATGTGAATATGTGAGCTGAAGTCGAACATGCAAGAACATCGTCTGATTACCAGCCAATGATGAAAGTTGTTAACAGACGCGAGAGAAACCACCAATAATGATAATGGTCCTCAAGGTACTACAGGTACAATCTACGGAGTGCGAATAAATGAGTTGACATCGAACACCCACAGAATCACTCGATCGGAGGTCAATGATGTAAACCTCACGTCGAATGCGACGAACCTGCCATTGAGGCATGCAGGCTCCAAGGTACCATAAGGAGTCTCTAGACCAACTTCCTGGATAATGAGTTGATGTCGACAGGAAGTGACCTTGATCGAAGGTGGGCCATAATGATTCCCACATCATCGACACGAGACAGAGGAACATAATGTTTTGTTGTGAATCAAGATCATATGAGAAACAGAGGAAGGTTGATATTCGCAGAGGCCAACTTCTCTTGAACATATAAACGGCACGACAATGGACTTGGCAGTATTTGACATCAACAGATCAAAGGTCATGGCGACGAGGCAGTGAACAGATGAGAGGTCAAAAGAGATTACCCAAACCCATGGAAGCAAAGTGAAGCAACGAGATGAGATTTCCCCAACCCGACACGAATGCAGACAAGTGCCATGTTCAAGAGCGACATACTGCCGACGACAACGACGATGGTTCCATTTTTCCCCCACCATTTCTGGCAAGTACCCCAATTATTTTTGATAACAAGCTTGAAGGGGATAGCATATGCTTGTGATATAAGTCCGCCCTTCGGGCGAATCCATCCTAGTGCATTTAACGAGTCCTGGGAAGGAGAAACTCGGAGAACGTCATTTCGACGAAATCCAATGTCATCAGGGTTTAACGAGTCTGACAAAGGAAGAACTCGGCGTCTTTTCATGTTTAGAGAGTTTGAAAAGACAGCGGAAAAGAAAACTCCACAGGTCCCTTTTCGTAAATAGTTCCCCACATCCGAAAAGGTAGAAAACAATATCCGGGAAAACCTCCTAGTCGCGATAGGCTAGGGTATTCCTTTTTCGTAATCAATCCATCCCAGCCCGAAAAAGGGTTAAACTTATACTGGGTGGATATCGATTCGTGTCCATTTTAACGAGATCAAAATGACAAGGGCCTTGGCAATCTTTTCATATTTAGAGAGTCAGAAAAGAGCTGAAAGATGACTCCACCTGGAGGAACGAGTGGTATAAAGGGTAGCAACTGGTTCTGGTAATGGTGGAACTGCTCAAAACAACTAAAGGTCAAGAGGCTGGTTAACAAGACCACTCATCGCAGAGGTTCCTCAGGAATGGGTGAAACAACCAAGTGAAGGCATATGATCGGCCAAGCAGATAGTGACGATGGAGTGAGAAAACCAAGGCTCATCTGGAAAAACAGGCTGATAAAATGGCAATCACAAGAGGTAAAATGGGCAAGGTTTCATTTTTACACAAGCTTGAAATCAGGAAACTCTGCTTGAGGTTGGTTTCATTTTTACACAAGCTTGAAACAAAGATAAACTATGCTTGAAACGGAAACAAACTATGCTTGAGAAAAGTAAGCATGCCCCCAGCATGGTGACTCAATTCGAGGTACATGCCCCCCAAGCTTCAGTCCATATGAAATTCAGATGGAGTGAAGGTTCAAGTTACGAGATCAAAAGACAGACTCGACTGGGATTTTACGAGAACTTATCAAAGAATTGAATTGAACAGGAACGTGTTTCATTGTTTTAACGAGGTTGACACATTAAAAGAACTATCCTCAGACACCTTGTTTCATGGTTTAAGGAGCTTGACACAAGACAAGGAACTCTGCTTCGACAACCTTGTTTCATTTTTTAAGGAGCTTGACACAAGACAAGGAACTCTGCTCCAACGACCTTGTTTCATTTTTTAAGGAGCTTGACGCAAGACAACGAACTGTGCTCCGACGACCTTGTTTCAGTTTTTAAGGAGCTTGACACAAGACAACGAACTGTGCTCCGACGACCTTGTTTCATTTTTTAAGGAGCTTGACACAAGACAACGAACTGTGCTCCAACCGACTTACATCAAAATGAACAAGAAGGCGGCGCTCCCAAGAGTTCCACTCCCGATGGAAGGAAAACATCCTGGAAGTCAGGACCCAATGCCCCCAGTACACTATGCACAACGGCGTCTTCACTGAGTACGGGCACCGGGTAGGTAGACACATAGTTGACCTGCGGTGGAGCAGATACAACGGGTGAATAAAAACCGGGAGGGGGTGATGGAGGACCAGCTGCCACGTTAGGACCAAAGAACGAAAGCTGATCAATGGTCACAATCCTTCCTTCATGCGGAAAATAGACCACACGAAAGAGGGAGGAGACGAGCGCTCCCATGGCATAGGTGTAATTGCGCCCCAGGAGCAGATTGAAATCCAAGGGGCCTGGAACGACCATCACGTCCATATGGACGGTTTTACCTCCCAAAGTAACAGGTAACCTTGGAAGGATCCCCAACGGTTGACTCGTTCTTCTATTAAAGGTCAACAGATTCTGCGTAACAGGCGTAAGCGGTGGCGAACCAAAAGCTTGCCAGGTAGTTGAGGATAGAATACTAACAGAGGTGCCTTCATCTATAATGGTGCTGGGTATGACCAAACCAAGAGCCTGTACTGTGATCTCGAAAGGCACGTAAGACGGAAGGCGGAATCCTGCAAATCGACTCCAATCAAAGGAAGCGACCAAACTACTCGGAGGGGCTACCATCGAAATGCGAAGGTCTTCCCCTGATGTTACGGAAGAAGAAGCCTCCTCCATGATCTCCATCTCGAAGGCGGGAGGAATATCCTCCGTAGCCTCCATCTTGGGAGGCGGAGGAGCAGCTTCTTGAAGTACAGGGACAGGAGAATCTTTCTCCAAGTCTGAAGAATCTAAAGAGACCAGAAGGACATGGGGGGTGTGAGATCCACTCTCGACAGAAAAGACATGGTGCACCGCGGACGGGGCTAGTTCAACCGATCCAATGACCAATGGTTGGTCAGGGACGGATTCATGAATTTGAATTTCTGGGGGAGTGGGATCGACCAAGGATGATTCTTGACCAGTCGTAAGATCAGCTGGTGGAGGACTCAAAGAAAGTCGATTATAACCAGGCGGAAGGCATGGTTTAGAACCGGTTGGGTTGTCCAAAACTAGCTTGGCTTCATCCATATAAGGAAAAAGGTGAATGGCATGGTGCCCTTCACACAACTTACAGGGATTGGTGATCTTACCCTGCTTTTTAGGAACCTTATCAGCACCAGCTGAAGACGTGCCCCCAACCTGGCTCCCGAAAGTCAAAGGCAATGGCGGATGGCCATCAGACCATGCTTCGAGCACCTTGGGGATGCTAGCGCAGTCTCGAAGAAGATGGTCTCCCGTGCACAACAGGCAAGGGAACTTGACTTTCCATGGAGGGTTGGAAGGTTTATCGGGAGGAGATATTTCAGAAACAGTGGCTGCACTTTTAGCCTCTCGCTTATCAGACTTCTTCTTCTTTGTCTTCTTCTTCTTCCAGCTACACCGCTACTTAACCAGATTTCTTCACCGTGCTAAGTAGAAGAGGAGGACGCGTAAATCACGGTAAGGAGGAGAGGTCCACCTTGGAATCAACATGATGTTGTTCAGGTGGAGAAACTGATTGAACAGTAGTGGAGACATTCGGGACTACAGAGGTTGAGAACAACCAAACAGGCAACCCAACAGTTAACCCAGGAAGGGACAATGTTGCCATGTAAGGAGCACCAACATTTCCAAAAGGAGGAAAATGACCAGGATTCCCTTCTGAGGGGATTCCTTGGTTGGTAAACTCTGAAAAAGTTGCCATCAAAACTCAAAAACACACACGGGCCGAAAAAGAGTCAAGACACATGATCAAACGGTCAACAAGCAATATCTAAGCAGGCGTGTAATCGTGGGCGATTAATTTTACCACATTGGAAAGTAAGAAATTCTACCGTTTCATATTTTAAGAGTCGAGAAACGATAAAAAGATGACTCTATCTCTTTCAAAGTTGACACAAGCGTGAAAGGACAAGCGCTTGACGGTCTTTTCAAGTTTAGGGAGTCAGAAAAGACCAAATGACTGCTCAGGAAAAACTAGGCACAAAGGGTGTACTAAATATCCGTGAACTGCAATATACACCTTGGTTTCAAAAATGAAACAGAAATCGACCAAGGACTTTCCGTACGTGCAGGTAGTCTCCCCGAATGCTGTGTTCGGTGGCATTGGCTGTATAGCGTTGTACTTGCCTGGGATAAAGGGATTGAAAAAATTCCAGAGGGGTTTTTATATACGCGATTACATTTAGATAATAAGTCCGCATTTCAATATTTTCCAAAGCTAAAGGCGAGCGACAGCTGCTAGGTTTAACGACGCCGGAACACGTCTCTATCCTAGACCTTCTAAATATGTTTCGTTAAGTTCCAATGCTACCTTAGGTTAATTGAATAAATTTTACAGTTGATCTTCAATTAAGTTTCAATTTTAAGGCCTTATCGTATGTAGTGTCTTACAAGACTCCTAAATGCAAAGCTATATGCCACGGTCTAACATTTCGTTCGATGAAAACTAGTTAGAGAAGAGTTAAGAGCTTTTACACAAACGAAATGAACGGGAGACAAACAATGAGATCTCTAATGCAACTAATGAAATTGAAAACTTTTCATTCAAAACACTAATCACTAGCAAGATGGAAAAGATCACAATTTGCACTAATTAACAAAAGCAAAAGAGTTTTTTTTTTATTTTCAATGTCTGATAGCTAATATGCACTAAACAAACTTGAAAACAAATGGAACAACTTGAGAAACGATATTCGAGAGAGCGGAACAAACAAATTTCACTCAACAACACAAGCAATCAGATCCCTAAATCGACCAAAGTCTCTCAAAACAAAGAAAAGACTCAAAAGCTTCCAATGGACCGTGTGATCTGGGTCCAAGGCAAGACCAAACGAATTTCGAATGAAGGAATGAACAATCACCCAAAAATCGCAACAAAACAATGAACAACTACTTAGAGGATGTGGAGAATCAATCAGACAGTTGACAGGACAATCAAAACACCAAAACTCCCAAGGAGGGCTCGATACACCAAGCCACTAGATGCCCTAGGGCTTAGAACGTGAAATCGATAGATAAAAGCAAACAACCAAAGGACAGAGGTGAATTCCCAGTCAAACAGGACTCCAACACACTCAGGCAGTCGGAAAATCAAGAAGAAAAACACTGATCAAATCCAGAGAGCTCAAAAATGAGGAAACTCAAAAACCTTACAGGGGTGGCGTGACTGTAAGGGTGAAACTGGCGCCAGAAAGCAATTGGCGCAGGCTGGACAAAGGCAATGTGCACCAATTGGCGCGACTGTCAGGTTAAAAACCGCGCCAGTCGAGTTTCTCAACCAAAATTAAAACAAGCTACTCTAGAAGCAGACCAATGCAAGCTAAGCAAACCAAGAAGCAAAAACAGTGAAAGAACCCAACCCAGAAGGTTCATCAAGCAAGGAAAAACATAAAACAATCAAAGCGAGACAACACAAACGAGACAATGAAATCCGGACAATCTCCCCAGTAGAGTCGCCAAATTGTTGAGGAGGTAAATCCCCTCTGCGGACAAAGGCGATCCCTACTAGCCCAGCAGGGGTCTAGCAACAATCAAACAATGTTATGATGCAAGTCCCTAGTTACAAAATGAAAAGACTAGGAATAGAAGCCTACCTGGATTCCAACGCTATGATCTGAAGAAGAAGCGTCCCCATTCCTCAGCCTCGGCAGATCACAATCCCTCCACGATCTCCGCGGATGAACACCTGCACATGGAAGAAACAAACAAATACGAGCATAGAATCCGGCATACGTAACTAAATATCAGTCAGAAAGGATATTACTCATATTGACATGATGGAAAACAGAGTGGAACCATAATCGTAATCATCTATTAAATAACAAACGAAGAGAGATTACAACCAAAAGCGTCCCCGTTCCTCAGCCTCGGCAGATCACAATCCCTCCACGATCTCCGCGGATGAACACCTGCACATGGAAGAAACGAACAGATACAAGCATAGAAACCAGCATACGTAACTAAACATCAGTCAGAAAGGACATTACTCGCATTAACATGATGGAAAACGGAGTGGACCCATAATCATAATCATCTATTAAATAACCAGCGAAGAAAGATTACAACCAAGTTCTGACGTCGCGGTCTCCTTCGGACGGGTCTCCAGTAGTCCACGTCTCGCAAAGCTCGCCAAGGAAAGGGAAAACCTCTCCAGAGTCTCGTGACAATGGTCTCCTTACTTGAGTCAGCCTTAAGGGAAAAAGAGGATTCTTTGCAACACAAAGGCTCTTGGGAATATGGAGATTCAGAGCTTAGGCACTTCAAGACTATCAGCCTTTCAGCCCCTTCATCAATGGATGAAGGCTATATTTATAGAGGAGAGGAGGAGGTTGGGATCCCTACAATAGTGGAAGGAAGGCCTTATCCTTTGGGAGGTTCCCCATATGGTGGAAACAAGAGGCCAAAGGAGGAAGGCCGTGGTTATTCAGGCGAAACCACTCCTGATGACTCATCCACGAAGTTGTTGTAATCAAAACTTCACCTCCTTTTTTAAAAAACTTTCCATAAACAGAGTGGCGCGGGTGCAACACTGGGACAGAGCGCCAATTGGCGCGGGCTCAGTGTTAATTTTCCCCCATTGGCGCGAGCACATAACGGGATACCAGCGCCAAGGCAAAAACAGGTGTTTTTAGGGGTCTGCTTAGGAAATGATCAACAGAAGGAATGTTGTCCTCATGGAAAGGGATGCAATGATGGTATTTGCAAGGCATGACACTGCTTATTGGTCACAGAAACGACCCTCCAATGGGCGAGATGGGAATTGCAGGGACGGTGACAAATTACTGTGTAACAAAGTGTGTGAGAAGAAAGGTCAATTGCATAATTGATTTTTGGATAAGCTCTATGATTAGAAAGGTTACCTATATAACTTGAATTGTTTGTTTCGGTGCATACTACTAGGATGGAAACTTGTCCATAGGGATATTCAGTATCTTGGCTATTTTTCAGGGTATTCAAGAAATGTTATTTTTAAAAATTTTATAAATGATGGTCAGAGGCAGGTATGTTTCAAATGGAGGTCAAGCGATACCTCGTGTGGTGGTGAAAAAATAGCAGTATCTGCAAGATCCCGAAGTGACTGTAATTGTTGATGAAGAACATATTAGACTGATTTTATTTATATGTTATTTCTGAATTGTGTAATAATGTAAGCGTTAAAATATGGAGAATGTTAACAATGAACATCGCCGCCATGAACTAGGGTTTGGTGGTTTTGAGCAGGTTTCCCCTGGTATACCCTCTACCACATCCTTGGGGCCCTTTTCTTCTTCTAGAGCGCAGACAGGTTCACACATGACAGACAGCAGTGGGGGGACTGTGGATCCCCCATCCTCTAGTTTTCCCTCTAATGGAGCGATGGCAGGGGCTGACAGCAACCGTCAATAAACTTTGGCTCGTTCCTTGACCCATCTAGGATTTCAACCACAGCGAAATCGCCAACAACAGTCGTTGAAGAAGTAGCAATAGTCACATCCTCCACATGCATACCCAAGGACACTACAAGAACCAAGATTGAGCTCCTGACTCATCAAATCAATGGAGGAATCCAATACATGAAGGACCATGCACTGATAGGCAAGTTCATGGGTTTCTGGCCTACAGAAAAAGCTCTTCTAGGTTGGATTGCCCACAAATCGAAGCCCAAGGGCCATATCGATCTACAACTATGTGCCAAGTTCTTATTCAACGTGATATTCACTTGCATCGAATACAAAAACCGAATCCTGGATGGAGGGCCATATTTGTTTAACTCAACAAGTCTATACATATGCAACTAGGTCGAACGCTTCAACCCGCAAAAACAAGATTTCAGTTGGGCTCCACTTTGGGTCGAGCTCTACATCCTACCACAGGACTATTGGGATGAGCTAACCCTTCAAGGCAATGGAAACTCTCTAGGTGAATTCATAAAAATAGCGAAAGAGACAAAGATCAACAAGCATGCAGCCTATGCAAGGATATGCGTATACATGAACATCGCAAAGTCTCTCCTTGATGAGGTAATTATGCTTCATGATGACTATGAATGGATCCAAATAGTATATTATGAACATGTACCATTTAGATGCAGGAAATGCCACCAGCATGGGCACCTATTCAGATACTTCCCCCTAAATCAAATATCCACTTCGACTAACGACTCCACAAACAAAGACACTGAAGGGTTCACGAAAGTCTATAGAAGGAAACGGCATACCAAGAATTCAAATACGAACCAGAGAAAAAAATCCCCAACATCAAGCAACATCTTTGATGCCCTAGCTCAACTAAATGAGAATGAGAATGAAATCCCAAGAGACTCAGATCGACCCCCACAAGAGAATCCCAAGACTTCGGAGACCCAACAAACCAAAATCCAACTGGAAGCCTTTCTACAACCCTAGTCCTCATCACACACGATGGAAAAGTCAAAAAAAGGCAAAGGCGCATTCCTGGAATCAATCCCTGAAGAAATGGAAGAATAACTGGAGAGAATTGACTATGAGAACCTAGACATCATGGGGTTGGAAGATGCATGCAAGCGGAAAGACTTTCTCTCAATTCCACGTCAAAAAATCCAAAAATTGGAGGAATTCCTCCTTAGAGCTCAACATATACCCTCCCTCGAAATTCAAGGTGGCACACTCCTGAACACCAAACTCATTCTGAAAGAATCCCGAAAACAAGGAATAATAACATATCTGCAGCTATTGGTCAGCATGGGCAAAGAGCTAGTAGAATCAGGGCGTTATCCCAAGTTAACAAGGTTCTACTTTGTGGTTCCCAACACCCCTCAATGAAGATCATATCATGGAATATCATAGGGCTAAATAGTCTCTCCAAGCACAGGCTAATCAAGAAAATAATTACTAAGGAAAACCCCGCGATTTTCTTTATGCAAGAAACCAAATGCTCCAGCTCAACTCTGGATACAATATTCAAAAGACTCTGGAAAGGCTGCAACACCCTAGCTGTTGACACAAGTGGAGCTTTGGGAGGCCTGGAGATTATTTGGAACCCCACTTGATCACCGTAGAGAACAGTCAGGCATTGACACTTCATTCAAGCTTCCTTCCACCTGAATAGAACCAGCATTCATGGAAATCTCACGAATGTCTACTTCCCACAGTCAATACAGAAAAAGATGGAGATTTTAAATAGCATAGCGGATATCAACAACCAGCGAACTCACCCTCTCTAGCTGATTGGAGGAGACTTCAACATGATCACAACCCTTCAGGAGAAAAAAATGAGGAAGAACCCATCTTGACATGGACAACACCAAATTCAAGGATTTCATCCAATGCAATCATCTAATAGATCTTCAAACATCCAATGGCGTCTTCACTTTTTAATAATCAGAGGGGGGGATCCCATCAAATTGCATCTATATTGAACCGCTTCCTCATCACGGAAGACTTCATCCACCTGGGAGGAGAGCTTGCAGCCACCATCATTCCAGCCTCTGGTTCAGATCATTGGTCGATCCAGCTTCAATGGCTCGTTTTGCCACACCCAAACCTTTCGCTTTGAAAAATTTTGACTCAAACATCCAGGGTTGAAAGACCTTATATCGAATTGGTGGGCTTCCCTCAATCCACCCTTGGGTACAAAAACGTATCAGTTCTAGAAAAAACTAAAGATGCTCAAAGGGAAACTGAAACTGTGGAACAAGATCACCTTCCGCAACATCTTTCAAAATTAAAGAGATCTGGAAACGCAGATGCAGAAAATCCAACAAAAAATCATCTCTGAAGGAAGATCAGCAGACTCAGAGACCAAGGAAAAGACACTAACAGCCCAACTTGAAGAAAGAAGAAGTCAAGAAGAAATCCTATGGAAACAAAAATCACAGATTTGCTGGCTCAAGGAAGGAGAATGGAACACAAATTTTTTTCAGCGCTCCAATATCCAGCATAGGATGCACAATAGAATCACAGTCCTCAAGAATCAAAATGGAGAGCGTATGCAAAACCATGAGGACATCACAGAGGAACTGCTCAATCACTTCAAGGACATCCTCAAAGAATCCAATACCCAGCTACAGGAGACCATTGAGAAAATCACACAGCATATTCCAAAGTTGGTCAATTAGGATCAAAACAGGATGTTGCTCAAAGCCACAACATTGATGGAGGTCGAACAAGAAGTTGTCCAATTAAAAGAAGGGAAAGCCCAGGATCGAATGGATTTACCACCAAATTTTTCCATTTCTTCTGGGATACTATCAAAGAGGAAGTATGGGGAATAGTGGATGAATCACACAACAGTCACTGGATTCTTCCAGCTCTCAATGAAAATTTTCTCACTCTCATCCCAAAGGGAGATAATGTTGCTTCCCCAAGTAAGTACAAACCAATAGCACTCTACAATTTTATTACAAAATTGTTTCCAAAGTTACAGCTAATAGATTGAAGCAGCTTCTTCCCATGCTCATCTCTTCGGAGCAAACGGGCTATGTTGAGGGAAAGCAAATCCTTGATGGATTAACTCTAACCCATGAAGTCATCCACTCCTTAAAAACCTCAAAAAATATTGGCATGCTCCTCAAAATTGACCTTTCCAAGGCCTTTGACAAGCTCAGTTGGAACTACATAAAGAAATTTCTTCTAGCCTTTGGCTTCAGTCAAACTTGGGTTCGCTGGATCATGAGCCTGATATCCTCTCCCTTCATCGCTATCCTAGTCAATGGAATACCCTCGGCAACATTCAAACCCTCCATAGGTATAAGGAAAGGAGATCCTCTCTCACCTTTTCTCTTTGTTCTTATGGTCGAGGGTCTGTACTACTTGATCAAGAGCTCGATCCGATCTCATGACCTTCAAGGTATCCCTTTACACAATCTTCCCCCCATTTCCCATCAACAATTTGTGGATGACAACATGATCATGGGTCACCCCTCTGTGCAGGAACCTCGCATCCTTACAACCCTTCTTGATCGTTTCTCTGAAGCCTCTGGAACCACTGTTAACACTGAAAAATCTCAAATTTTATTTTTCAACACGCCCCTTGTTACCCAACGCAACATAGCTCGCATCCTTGGTTTCACCACAGCCTCTCCGTCATCCAAGTACTTGGGAGCTCCTCTCACATACTCAACTATCTAACATTCATCCTGGAGAGAGTTGTTGGATAGATTGCAGACTAAACTATCCACCTAGACCCACCACTCTCTCAACATTGTCGGACACCTGGTCCTCATCAAATTTGTTCTTCAATATCTACCCATATACCTCTTTTCCATTCTGGCTACACCAAAATGGGTCTTCAAATCCATTTTCAACCTTCAACGAACTTTCCTCTAGGGGGGATCCAAAGACAAGCACAAATGGGCGCTAGTCAAATGGAAAGAGGTATGTATGCCGAAAAATCAGGGAGGACTTGGTCTAATAGACCCAGAGCACAGCAACAACATCATGGGCTCCAGTATATGGTGGAAATGGGTCTCCAACCCACATATACCACAGGTGACCTTATGGGCAGCCAAATATGCCGAAAATTTTCCCAAGGAGGAACTAATCAAATTCAACATTTCTCTTGGTGGATCCAAAATCTGGAATGCAGTCAGTTAAAAAAAAACATAAAATCCAAACCCACAGCGTTTGGGAACTGCGCGATGGAACTCAAGCCCTGTTCTGGGACGATTCATGGTAGCAAATGCCTAGCCTATCCTCGATCTTCCCTTGCCCCATCTGGCGCACGGTCTTACAAGCAAGAGAGAAAAACTGTGTCCAGGATTTTTGGACTAATGAAACAACTCAAGGTTACAGGAATTGGCTCCACACAGCTAGATAGAAGGTAGAGTGGAACAAAGAACAACACAAAGATATTTAGGAGGAGTTACCAAAACGGAGAATCAGAACTCAGCAAGGGCTAGACCTACTTCGTTGGGGCCATACTCCAAGTGGAAATTACTCAACTAAGGAAGCCTACCATCTCATTGAACATCTGAACCCTGGCCCCACAAATTAGCTATGGAAGAAGATATGGACAGCTAAGCTCTGGCCCAAATTAGCTACATTTTTATGGCTGCTAAGTAAAAGACGCATCCTCACATGGGAGAATATTATGAAGAGATTCTTTGTGGGTCCTTCGAGGTGTCCTCTATGTTAGAATGACATCGAAACCATCGATCACCTACTGGACCTTTTCCCCATATCCAAAAATTTCTGGGACAGGATTGAGATCCTTTGTAGAAGATCCAACCGAGATCGAGGCAACATCACCAACACCATTAGCAGGTGGCAGGACAACCCCTATTCCAAGAATCTCCTAAATCGTCTCTGGCAACTCATTCCGGGCCTACTCATATGGAACCTCTGGAAAGAATGAAATAGGAGGATATTTAAAGATACATCTTTAAATCAAGAGTAGATCTGGGCCAAGCTACACAACAACTTAGAAGAAACTCTTGCCATGGCTCACTGGGGGAATGATGAATTCCCAACAACCACTGTTGAATGCGTCATCTGGAACAATTGGCATATGAGTATTGAACCAATAGTGAAGAACTCCCCTGGAGCACAGGTAGGATCACCACACCTAAACACCGGAAGCCTCTTCGATGGAGCCTCCAAAGGCAACCCAGAGGAAGCCATATTTGGGGGCATATTCAAATATTCTAGTGGAAACCCCTTACATACCTACTATGGAAACCTGGGGTGGGATAGCAACTACTCTGCAGAACTGGAGGGGCTTATATAGGGTATCTCCATAGCCATTAAGCTTATTTTTTTCCCACTAGAAATGGAAGGAGATTCGCAACTCATCCAAGCGGCCACCCGCATCCTCCTTGGATCTTATTCCACAAAGGTATATACCAGATGGCGGCTATCCAACCATCTCAATCACTTGGAACAGCTGTTGCAGCATCACAAGGCCATTACATTCCACCATGTGCACAAAATTGCAAACATCGTAGCAGACCTCCTGGCCAATGAAGGAGTGGATAGCCACTCAACGCTCTACCACTCTATTTTTCCTCAAATTCGGGATGAAATCTTGCGCGAGATTTTCCACGCTATCCTCCAAAAAGATAGAATTCCCTCGGATGTGAGTGACACGTCCAAATCGTGTGAGGACAGATCCTCCCATGCTCATGTTGATGCTGCCCTGCAACACTAGCTCTAACATGATGCGAAAACTCAATTCATCAATCATTCATAATGATGCTCTGCCACACCTGACGTCTTGCCATACTTTGGATCACATGCAGTCACACTTGGACTGTCCCTCACTGCATCTGCGAGTGTGCCACAACCCCTCACCGCATCTGCGCTCATGCCACCGGCCTTCAAAAGGCACTGAAGCTCCTCATTCAACCATCTCACTGCTACTCCAACTGGTCTCAAGAGCCATCGTTGTTATTCCCCTCGCCATCACGCCACTGCTCCAGCTTCCCTCGCACATCTCCACTGCGCGCTCCCAATGCTACGAGCCCCCTGTCGCGCGTCCTCCTACAGCGTGCTCCTCCCTCTCAAATCCTCCTTCCTGCCGCCCCTTGCTGCGAGCCCCATGATTGTGCGCCTCCCTATTGAAATCCCCTCCTCCTGTGCCTCTCCCTGTTGCGCGCTATCTATGGCAAGCTCCCCTGTTGCACGCTCCCTGCTACGCGACCCCCTGGTTGCGCACCTCTATTGTGCGTACTCTAGCTACGAATCTCACTGCTACTGGCCCGGCATCCCTACCTCTGCTCGATAGCCTTCCCATGGCCCCGTGAGAACATCAAAATCCCATCAGGGGCAGCCAAAGAGGTGCATTCTCGGGACGCTATTACCGCAGCCAAGATTAACATTTGGAATCCATTGAAGGTTCCTCTTCAGGCAGCCACAAAAGGGAGGCTACTCAAATGCCTGACTGCACCTAGGAAGAGATTGTCTTAACTCCAGAGAAGCCTAGGGGCAGAAGAGGCCCCAAAAAATCAACCATAGCGCACTTTGATTTTTCCACTCGGAAATCGAGTCATTCCCTGTTCACAAGCCAACGGAGGAGGAGACAGAATTTTGGATCATGGATTTGGATGGATTCTGGACCATAGTTTTAGATGCAGAGTACTTGTTGCTCCTATCATCTGTGCAACCCCCCCTCCCCCCGAATCCCCCGCACGAGCCTACAGCTGAGGAGAAGGCCATTGTGCATGAATATGGATGTCTCGTCGAGGTGGAGTACCCCACAATAGAGGAAGATGAAGGAACACCATGACTGCACGGTAGCTCAGTTCATTTTTTATTTTTGTCAACTCAGGACATACTATAGCTATTTTATTTTTATATGTGTTACGGAACATTTTGTAAAACATGACTGTTTGACTCTATTAAGGGGTTGGTTTCCTCCTAGGAGGCAACCCCAAACCTGCTTTATTTTGAAAACTACCAAGGCTGGGATTGGCTAAGCACCGCTTGCCATCTCAGCCCAATGCCTATGTAAAGTTTCTTTTATGATCTAATATAGTTTAGCCTAACTTACAAAAAAAAAAAAAATGTAAGCATTAAAGTGGGGACTTGGAAATAACGCTTACTTTAGGAAAATTGGTAAGATTGGTTTATTGAGTGGATTGGACAGTTGAGATATTTTCTCAACAACAATCCCTCATTTTAGAAACAGTTGTATCTTGTTCATACAATAAATGCATGATCTAATTGAGTGATTATGTGTAATAGAAAATAAATTTGTTTGTGTGTGCACACATCTCTTTGCTCGTTCTCAATAGAATTTAAATTAGTCATGCTCGATGTTCTTCGGTGTGAAGAGAACATATCGCTAATTTGATTATATGACTTGGTTATATGCCGATGAGTCTTGTTGTTCTTCAAGGATTCAACCGCAACAATTATAGGTTATTTATGCATGTATGTAAGTGTGTATGTAAAAAGTTCAGTTGTATGATTGATTGTTGGATACGCTCAGTACCAAGACAGCTTACCTATATAACTTGAAGTATGTATTTTGATGCATACTATTAAGATGGAAGCATGTCCATAGAGATTCAGTGTCTAGGCTATTCTTTGAGGTAGTCAAAAAGCGTCAATTCTACAAATTTTGTGAATGATGGTGAGAGGCAATTATGTTTTAAATGGAATTCAAGTCGTAGCTCAAAATTGTGGTCGTGAAGAAAGAGTGATGTCTACAAAATTTCAGTGTATGTTAGTGTTGATGAATACCTGCAAGACAAAAATCAATATTGATGTTGTAATGTGTATTTGTGACATGTAAGCATTAAGAGAGAAACTTGGAGATAATGCCTACATGGTAAATTTAGAACTAGTTTGGGATTTTGTTGAGATAATATCTCAATCTTCATATCTATGTTTAGAATTAGTTAGATTTGATACCAACTATATAATTGTGATGTAAATAAATAAGTGTGTAATAGACAAATATTTTCTTATGTGTAATTTGTGTGTATCATATCTCCTAATTGTGATGTAAATAAATAAATGTGTAATAAACAAATATTTTTTTTTTGTGTACTTTGTGTGTATCATATCTCCCAAAGTTTATAAATATAGTTTCATTGTAATTCGTGATAAAACTAGAAGAAATAATTTTTTTTCAAAATATACATCTCTATTGCATATCTCAATTAAAAATATGATGCAACTTGTAATAAAGCAATTTATTGAACTCATATACCATGTTAATACAATTGTATGTCTTTTTAGGATAATTGTTGAACATAGAGTGTAGGCAAAATATATATATACCAAGATAGTTCTTGATATGTTGTGACTGATTCTTGAATGTGAATTATTTTTTGATAATATAATGGTAAATTTAATCAATATGAAATTCAAATAATAATAATCATTTAAAATATAAATTACTTTTAGCCTAGCCTATGAATATCTGCCCTCCATCCATAGAAAGTCCAATGCTAAGTTTAACGTTACCATGACTTAACACAGGAACCATCACCGTCTTATCAAGTGTCTGGTCAAATTTTGATATGAATAATGGGAATACTGATCACAGTTTATTTTTATTTTATTTGTTGTAATATAAAATGTATGTATAAATTAAGTGTTTTGAAATTTTTTTTAAACATTAAATTTATGAAGATTTCAACCAATCCTATTTAAGTAAAATTAAAATATACTTATTACGAGCAATCTCGGATTGGATTTATCATATTGAAGACCTAAATTTCAAAAAACTAGCGTATTTTGACTTGCACCCTTCAAAAGAAATACAGACTACCATGAAATCAATATTTGGATTCTATTTTTGGGTCATCCCTCTTGTAATAGTTTCAGAAATACATATTCCCATATGAAATTTTGGATTCCATTGTTGGATCAGCCCTGTTTATATATATAGATATATATTTCTAAATGAAAATATGGATTATATAGATTATATGGTTGAGAAACTATGTTATGATAGTTTGTTTTTTAGATTTAGTAACTTTAGATTATTGTTTTTGGATCTCTTAAATTATTAGTTAAAATATACATCTTAGCATAACAAATAACATTTATTTTAAATTTTATTATTCAAGTGGAATTGTAAAGTTATATTGGGAAAAGAATTTTAAATTTCATATTAAAGAGTTAAAATTCAATTTAGAAGTCAATTCATTTTTAGTTAAATCTCCTATTTCTAAGAGCAAATGGTTTCACCATTTTATTATTCTCGAAATCTCATAGCATTGCCTAGTTTCAAATATTGTTGAACAACAAATTAGAATGGTTTTAAATTTCATATTAGAGAGTTAAAATTCAATTCAGAAGTCAATTCATTTTTAGTTTAATCTCATATTTCTAAGAGTGGATGGTTTCACCATTTTATTATTCTAGAAATCTCATAGCATTGCCTCGTGTTAAATATTGTTGAACAACAAATTAGAAAATGAACCATTCTAGATTAATATTGTTACAAATATATGGCTTTTTACATGGCATTAAAAAATGAAAGTGGGGTTAATATACTTGTTGAACACCCAAATAAATTTGAGAAGATGTAATCTCTAGTTCTATTATAATTACACTAAGGTTGTTCCCTTTGGATGGAGCAATGTTGACATTTAGTGAATCATTACTCCCCTTCTATGATCTCTTTAGGTTCCCTCGTCAACATATTGGTAAAAAGCTATATGTTGGAGGAGGCAATGGCTATATTTTTAAGGACCATCACCACTTGACATGATGTGCTTTGAGAGGTAGGTGATACCCTCTTTCTTATGCACTTATTTTCATTAATTTTTTATTTGTAAATTTCCATTAATATTCCACTAGACATATTTGATAAAAAAATCACTGAAATACGAAATTTATACTATGAGGGTTAATTTTCCTTATATTTTCTAGATTAATTTGTTTTATTCTTGTGTATGCAATATATAAAATACAGAAAGTAAAGAAAAGATAAAACAATCACTCACAAACCACAATAATACCAAGATTTAACCTTGGAAACCTTCTTGCAAGAAAACCCAACTAGAAGGTGAGGTTGTTATGCTCTCTCTTTTTCTTAATGGGATTGGTACAAATACCAAGAAGTGAGACATGTAGCCCATGGGCTCCTACAAAACACAAATCCTCTTTTTTCTACCCTCTCTCTATCCATTCTCAACTACTTTGCTCTACAATAGATCAAGATATGATATAATATAATTGAACCCTTTTTCCTCTTAGTGGTCTGGTTATAACACGGTTCAATAGCCAGCTAGGTGTTAGTTTTGTAGCATCAGATAGTGTTCTAGTCTCGACTTTGGTCAAAAGGATAAGAAACAAAATATTTCCAAAACCCAGGAAAAGTTTCAAGAGAAAACACCTAAAGATGGCTCAATTAAGTTGATTAATAATTAAACTATTACTGAGTCTAACTTAGGAAAAGTGATTAATTTACAATTAATTGAGCAATGTGAGAATTCTCTAGAAACTCACATGGATCGAGTTAAAGATGATATTAGTCATTGATGGGGATCTAGTCATGGTCATTGGTTCACCAATGAGAGATTATAAGAGCAACTCGATGGGTAGATGGAGAACACACAATTAAGGTCAAGTTCCTTGGCAGATAAAGCTATCAAGCTACAACAAAAGAGCAGGGAAGAAGAGATCACACCAGAAGGGACAGAGAGACAAAGAGGGAGTAGAGATAGTGATTCCAAAATACGTTCCAGTTTTGGAAAGGAAACAACAGAGAGGGCGATTCATTCCACTCAGAGGTTTCGCAAGGGTTATCTAAAAGCCTCAAGGAGGCGGTTCAATTTTATTGAGTAGGGGGTCGCTTTAGTTGCCAGAGGCCGAGATAATTTTTTTTATGGGTGGAGGATCACTTCCAGTAGCAGCAGCAGGAAAACGACTTGATCATAGGCAAATTCAAGTTGTGCATGTGAGGGTATGCACAAGGGTTCTTGAGAGCCAGTTTTCTGAAGCAAGTTGTGTCAGGATTGCTTGTGGAGAGAGAGAATTCTCTCTAATAATTTTGGTCAGATATTTGTTGTTGGATTGCTAGTTTGGTAATCCAGAATTGTACTGATAATTTCACTACTGTATAATAATAATAAAATCCTCATATGTTATTTCAAAAGTGTTAGAGGAATAGTTCAAGAAAGTAGGGTTGTTGCGTCCTGTTGCGCCTCCTGCGCCTGCTGCTGCTGCTACGTCCTGTTGTGCCTCTGCGCCTCCTGCGCCTGTTGCTGCTGCTGTGACCTGCTGCGCCGCCGCCTCCTGCCGCCTCCTGTCGATCTGCGCTGCTAAGTCTGGGTGCTTCCCTCTCGGCCGTCCCTGGTCTCTGATCCGTTCCTTGCCGGATCTATTGGGCTCCGCTCCTCTGCTCGGGGCCTCTTCCCACAGGATCTGACCAGATCGTTTCTTGCTTCTCATCGGCTCTGAGATGCTTCGTCTTCTGATTTTTCTTTGTGCAGATTGGGTGTGCTACTGTTGATCTGATCTTCTTGGCCATGGAGACCCAGGGCTCACCCCTCGGTCCTTCACATTCCTCTCCCCCTGATGTTGAAGTTGCTTTCTCCTCTTTTCTAGCTTCGTTGCCTAAGAAGAAGAAGTCTGAAGCCGCCAAGTTTGTCAAAAAACTTGCTGATGTTCCTGAGGTAAACCTTCCTCCTGAGGGCCCGATCTAGGTCGTTTTGTCCCTGGCAGATAGAGCCCTGGTGGGTCAGTTCATAGGCCTTTGGCCCTCACCAAAATCAACGGAAAATTGGGTTGTTAAGAACTGGATCCCGCTGATCAAGAACAAAGTCACTTCATACTTCCTGGGAAGAGGCTACTTCCTGTTTGAGTTCAACACTAAGGAGGACAAAGACTTGATCTTCAGGAATGGGCCTTATTTCATGGGCCCTCAGGGTCTCTACCTCAATAAATGGACCCCTGACTTCGATCCGACCGTGGATGTCCCGACGGTGGTCCCTGTCTGGGTTCGGCTCCCAAATCTTCCAGTGCACTGTTGGAACTGGGATTCCCTCAAGCACATAGGAAATGCATTGGGAAAGTTCATTGACAGAGCAAACAACAACGATCAGTATGTGTTCAGGAGCTCAAGTCCAAGCCATGGAAAAAGGCTAAAAAAATGAAAGTGCTTAGAATTGCTCGAAAACAAATCGACTGGAAAGAGCTCGGCGATACGATCCTAACGCCGTTAACAGCACTCAAATCCATTGTCGTATGGAGGAGATATTGCAGTTTGAATTTGCCCAATAACTTTCAATTTTGAAAGAAAAGTTTTTAATTTTATGTGTTGGAAAAATCTTTAATTTTTATTAAGGTTTAATTGATAAATTAAAATTATATATTTATTAATATTTTATATGATTTTAATTAATCATATATTATATTATTTTATATATGTTTTAATTTAATTTTAAAAACCTTATTAAAATTATATTATTAAACCCACATGTATTAAATTAAAATCAAAATGTGAAAAAGGTTTTAAAACCCATAAGTCTAAGGTTTTAATGGCAACGTATATGTCAAAGTTTAAAGGTGTATATGGTTTGGCATAACATATCAAAGGAACCCAACGTGCAAAGTTAAATGTTTAATGGTGTGTTAAAGTGGCTACGTTACGTGTCAAGGCACGTGGTATATAAAACGTGGGTTTAAAACGTGTGATGGGATACGTGATTGGAGCGGAGTTCAAACGTGGTTTTTCAAACATTGCAGCGGATATGTTAACAATTTTATTAACCGTTCGCATGAGTACGTTTATATCCACGGGCTTAAAGCCTTCTAAACCGGCGGCAATTCCAATGCAGTTAAACAGTTAATGTTAAGGATTCATAGCATGTGAAAGTCCAGGTGACATTTAATGAAACTGCAAATGGCTCCGCCAATTTTAGCGCCATCCCACCAATTAAGGCGGATTCCACCAACTTAACTGCAGTTAACTCCAGTTCTCTAGAATTAGCGGAGCTTTTGAAGGGCCAACTTCAGTTAGCCATAACTTTGGCTAGGAAAGTCCTTTTTGGACGAATTTTTTTTTTATTCTGGGTCTTTTGGACATGCTGGAGCTGTTGGGAGTGTTTGAAGAGCCATTAGGGCTCTCTAACAGAGAATTTACCAGCGTTTTTGGTCGTGGAGCCACTAGGGCCTAAGGGAAGAAGAGTTGTTTTGGACTACCTTCATCCAATGGAGGTGATTTTGTAGTCATTTTATACTGATTACAGCCTTCTGAATCTTAATTTGCAGTGTGTTTTTCCCTTTGAGGCTTCTATACAGTTGTATTCACATTTTGAGCAATTTAATCAAAGAGGACAAGCCCATTTTGGGAGGCTTGATCCAGCGGAGGTAGCCCAAGAGAGGGGTGAACCGCTTAAACAATTATTTGTTGTCATACTGTATAATTTTGCTGCATATTTTCAGATTCTGCTCCTTTAAACAGTAAATTTTTATAAGCAAACTTTTCCCAAGCAGGTTTAAACAGAGAACAAAACTTGTTAGTTCATCATCAAACCTCTACACTTCATTTGCAGAATATGTATACTTGTCTATTCACACATTAAAGTTGGATCAATGAATACTTTGCAGTTAAAACAAATATTTTCATTGATCGGATCTCTGTGATTACATTTTATTTCTTTAGGCAGAGTCTGTAGAAGGGCCAGGTAGCATCCGGATTCATCCTTTCTAATAAAGGTGAAATATCCGGTGAATGCCCCTACAGTCAATCTTTGTATGAGAAATACTTTGTTCTCACAATTTCAGATCAGTATGATTGCGCCTGAATCTGTGTCGAGGTGGACTTAGAGGTGGGACTCCCGGAGGCTATCAAAATAAAGGTTGGTAGTTGGACGCATGTGCAAGTGCTGGACTATGAGCAGCTCCCTTTCAAATGTCGTAAATGTCACATATACGGTCATTTTGAAAGAGGGTGTCCGAACAAAGGGGAAGTAGAGAAAGGAAAGGAAGATGGTTGGAATCAATTTAAGCGGTCAAAGACCTCTCACAAGAAATCTGGGACCCCAAATGGCCAAGGCCCCCAGCCTGCCTCCGCCCAAAATGTCCCTCCGCCAAAAAGTCAAAAAAATAGGTATGAGTTCTTAAGCTCTGAAGAAGAGGTTCCTCAGGAAGAGGATAGGCAAGATAAACCTTTTGAAAAAATGGCCTCAGCAGGATCAAGACCTGATGAAAGTGCCACAGTAAGAAATAAGGATAAGCAAACAGAAGCCTCCGAGGAGGAACATGACTCGGAGGAGTTAGAGGAGGAAGGAGAAATAGGAGATACGCAGACATCGGTCAGAAGATCAGTAAGGGGCCGCAAAACTGTTAGAGAAAAGAGAGATCGGGAAACTTACAAAGACAAACTTCAGGGTATTCAGCCCACTCTGGAGAAACTCCTTGGAAAAAATCCGAAGATATCTAAAAACCAAGCACAGGGTTCCAAGGGAGCCCAACATCATAAAAATAAATGATGAAGATCGTCTCCTGGAACTGCAGAGGAATGGGGAGTAAAGTGAAAGAAGAAGCAACGAGAAGCCTTATTAAAAGAGAAGCCCCAAATATTCTTCTGATCCAGGAGACCAAAATGGAGGACAATGAGTTTCTCCAAATCAGTAAAAAAATTTGGAAGGGAAGCAGAGGCCAAGCAGTTTCACACGTGGAGCCTCTGGGGGGCTGGGCTCTCTCTGGAATCCTCTCAAGTATAGGTTGGTCACTGAGATACACAATACCCACTGGCTATTCTTGAAGCTACAACCTGTGGTATTCTACCTTTTTAATTTCTATGTCCCAGTAAATATAGGGGAGAAAAGGGAGTGTTGGGACTCCGTCAGACATCTGTTGGAGTCAGAGAACTTGGAAAACATCATTATTGCGGGTGATCTAAATCTCACACTGCGCATGGAGGAAAAGCGAGGAGGCACAATCGTAAGGGACCCAGCAAGGGAATGGGTGGAGGATCTTGTGCAGGACTGGGATCTGCTCGATATCCCCTCAGAAAATGGTAAGTACACCTAGTCCAATAAAATAATAGGCCCCGGTCACATTGTTGCTAGACTTGATAGATGTTTGGTGCAGAGTTCTTTTCTTTTGTTGGGCTTAGAATCTAGATTGCATATGCTCCCTTGCAGTGTTTCAGATCATAAGCCTATTATGCTTGAGATGTCGGATCACAAGGATCTTGGCGCCATACCTTTCAGATTCAATCCTCTTTGGGTCAAGGATCCTGAGTTCCTAAATTTGGTTCAGGACAGTTGGAAATTTCTAGTGAAGGGTTCTCCTTTCTTCATCTGGGAAGAAAAACTTAGAAGACTTAAATTTGTTCTTAAATCATGGGCCAAATCTCTCCCCTCCCCTGCAAAAGAGAGAAAGCAGGCCCAAGACAGACTTGCTCAACATCATGCTCAAAGTGAAGATGTAGAAATCACTAAAGAAGTGTTAGATAAGGAAGCTGAGCTTCAGCAAACCTTCCATAAAGCCTGCCTTTCGGAGGAAGAGCATTGGAGACAAAAGTCTAGGAGTTTATGGCTTAAAGCGGGAGACAGAAACTCTGCCTTCTTTCATAAACAAGCTCAAGCTAGAAAGAGCTTCAATTCTATTGCAGAAATCAAAGAAGGAAACTCAACTCACAAAGACTTTGGAAGCATAAAGAGAGCAGCTTTCAATCACTTTAAAAATCTGTACAGAGAAGAGGGAGTGACTGATCCAAACTCTAAATTTTTGGAGGCGGTTCCTCCTAAGATCTCCCCTTTAATGAATCAGCATCTAGAAGCTAAGATCTCTATAAAAGAAATAAAAGATACTCTCACCGACATGGAGCCCAACAAAGCCCTAGGCCCGGATGGCTTCAGTGCAAGATTTATTCAAACCTGTTGGCAAATTGTGGAGAAAGACCTCTACAAAATGATCTTGAAATCTCAAAATTGCCAGAAAATAGGGGGCAGCACTAACTCTGCCTTCCTTGCCCTCATACCCAAAGAAAAGGGCGCTAAATATTTTAATCGGTTCTGCCCCATCTCTCTTTGTAATATTGGATATAAAATAATCACAAAAGTGATTTCAAATAGGCTAAAAGGCATCCTCCCAACCATCATCCCAGAGAATCAAGGCGGGTTTGTTCAGGGGAGATAGCTAGCTAACAATTTCATTCTAGTGCAAGAGGCGATTCATTCGAGCCACCTTCGCAAAGAGAAAGGTATGGTAATTAAACTAGACTTGGAAAATTCTTTTGATCATGTCAGACTTAGTTTTATTTGGGAAGTCTTGCATAAATTTGGCTTTGGAATGGGCTTTATCAATTGGATCCGTGCTTGTATTGTCGATCCCTAGATCACTCCCTTGGTGAACGGGAGAGCAGCTGGCTTCTTCAAAGCTTCTAGAGGGTTGAGGCAGGGTTTCCCCCTCTCTCCGCTTCTCTTTGTCCTCCATGTTTCTGTCCTGAGCTTCTATCTAGATCAGAAATTGGTTGATCAAGAGATCCTGGGGCTCAACATAGCCAAAGGGGTAAAAAATTTAAATCATACTTTGTTTGCTGATGATACCCTCTTGTTAGGGGCTGCCTCTGTCAGATCCGCCTTAAAGTTCAGGGAGGTTCTAGATGATTATAGCGAAGCTACAGGTAGCAGTTTGAACAAAGGTAAATGCAAAGTTTTTTGTTGGAATATCTCTGCCTCCATTCTTTCGGCCATCACCAGAATCCTTGGCTTTACTGCCTCCCTCAGTTGGACCTCTTTTACCTACCTGGGCCTTCCTATCTTCCGAAAACTAGCTTACAGCAAAGACTGGATCCCTCTATTGGATAAATTCAAGGCTAAAATTCAAGCATGGGGATTCTCATGGTTAAACCTTGCCAGAAAAACTGTCCTCATCAAATATGTTCTCCGTAGTCTCCCCATCTTTCAATTCTCTCTAATACTAGCTCCCATTGGCATCATCAAGAAAATGGAATCCTACATTCGCAAATTCTTCTAGAAAGGTGGCAATCACAATGACAAGAAAACCCCTTTGGTAAGCTGGGAGAAAATCTGTAAGCCTCAGAATGAAGGAGGCCTAAACTTCAAAGATCTCAGCCTCCAAAACATAGCCATGGGAGCCAGGATTTTCTGGAGAATCAATGGTCCACACCCAGGGTGGGCGCAAAGAGCTTTATGGAGGAATTATTTCACGGGGAAGCGGAAAAGATGCCTGGAAACCTCACTGCCCACCTCAGGATCACAATTGATCAAACTTTGTCACAAAGCAGCTCCTTTAATCAGAGACAGAGCGTATTGGATACCTGGCAATGACAAAGAAGTCAGAATATGGGACGACAGTATCATGATGCATCCCCCATTATCGAGCTACAATTCTCTGCAAGCGCTGCGACCGTGGCTGGACAGAGCTGGTTGCATTTCCCTATGGGACATTTCGCTGTGGGCTGGCAGCAACTGGCTGCGATGGGGACTTCCGCCTGTTCCTCTAGAGCTAACATAAGAACGTGATCTCCTTCTCTCTCTGTTGAACGGTAAGGCGCCTCTGGGCGTTGGAAGGAAAGACGTCCGTGGTTGGGGAGCCGCTCCAGGGCTGTACACTGTTGCGCAGGGGTATAAAAGCCTCCTAGAGCATCCACATGTCCCCCCAAACCCTGCTGTGTGGAAGGGGCTCTGGACTTACAAAACCATGCCAAAAGTGGACTTATTCTGCTAGCTGTTATGCCACAAAGGAATTTTAACAGAAGAAAGATTAAAGAAGAAAGGGTTCCAAGGTCCCTCACGATGCCACTTGTGCTGTAACAGTGAAGAGAACGCCCAACACATTATCTTGGACTGCAAATTCTCAAAATAAATCTGGCAGAACCTCTTGAGCCATTGGAAATCAAAATTCATCTTACCTACGTCTATCTCTGACTTATTTTCAAACTGGCGAAACTTCTACCCAGAAACGTTCCCAAAAAACGAAAGTTTTAAAGCTGCATGGCTCTCCTTGTCGAAATTTATCTTCTGGCAAATCTGGCTGGAGAGAAACAAAAGAGTCTTCAGAGATGAAAGTTTAAATCCGCAGTTCACCATCATCAAAATAAAAAGTCTATGGAAAGAAAGTCTAGGGGAGCACTTATGGGACTCGAACCTACGTCAACAAGACTTAGACTGGGGTGCCTCATTGGATCTCCAATTCTCTGAAGAAACAAGGCTACACAAGGATACAAAAGAGTGGCAATTCAGAGGGAAGGAGAATGAGCTATCTGATTTGCTCATCAGGCAATCTAGATACTCTATGTTCTTCGATGGGGCAGCGAAAGGCAACCCCGGTTTGGCTGGGGCAGGAGGAGTTATAAAGAATAAGGAGGGAAGAATTGTGACTAAGTTCGCTTGGGGATTAGGACAATCCACCAGCATTCAAGCAGAAGCCTTGGCACTTCTTCAAGGTCTCAAGCAAGCAAAGGCCTTTGGTTTATCAGATGCTAATATTATAGGAGATTCTCAGTCCATTATTAAAGTCTTACTGGAGGATTCTTCTCTTGCAGATCTCATATTGGAAAGAGTGATTTCAAGAATCAGAATTCTGGTGAAATCTTTTCAGACTGCAAATTTCCTACATGTATTGAGGGGGAACAATAAAGATTCTGATCTGGAAGCCAACAGGGCGGTGCCTCTTCCTGCTGGCTCTCTCTTGAAAGGCGGAATTGAGGAGTGGGACTCCATCCCATAAAATTGAGTTATGTTTTACTGCATTATACTGAAACAGTTCGTTTGTACATTTAAGATAGGAAAATTAACGAAGATTGATTCTCTAGTCTCGAGTAAACAACGTGGATATCCAAATTTTGGGGCCTATGATCAGTTAGTGGAAGAAAATTCAAGGGCTATGCCCTAACTATTGTAACCGGTGAAAGGCATTTTGGCCAATATCTAATGTAAATCCATATCCATTTCTGTAAAAATTTTAAAAAAAAATCCTCATATGTTTCATCGATTTTCCCACATTGGTTTTTTTCGAGAACATTTGTCTAAAAATAATTGTGTCAATTTTATTGTGTGTGTTATTATTTTCTCAGTTATAGCATTTTATTTTTCGTAACATTTTTATGGTGAAAATTGTAGTTGTGATTTTATTCGTTGTTTGTCGTAGAAAATAAATTTCACTAAATATTAATCAGTTAGAAGAATAATGCAATAGTTGAAATTGCATACTAGGGGTTAAATTTGACCCATTTAACCCTCAATATGAGTTATAACTCAACCCTTCTAGAGCCTTCTTCATAATACCCATGTGGATAGCTCATTTTCCATGATTAATTGGGGATTAAATGGTATCCTCTCCAATTATGGTGGTCAAACATAATAGATCAACTTCTAAGAGGCATAACTTTCACATATGAACTCCAATTGATGTGATTCTTGCATCATTAGAAAAGGTCATTGATTGTAGAATAATACTAGGGAATGCATCGCTTGAGAAACAAAATTTTTCCCCAAAAAAATTCGTTTAATACCTCAAATTGGCACAAGAATGTTAATAACCCCAATACTCAAAATTGGGTCCAACTTCTAAATTGCTCCTCTAAGCTAATTTCTCTAGTTTTTCCACCTTGAAAACATCGAGATTGATGAAAAACAATATAATGATCCAATCCATATCATACCTCCCCATTTTGGCAGGATTTTGGTCCCAAAAAGCCTTTACTGAATGAGGTGAGGAAAATTTACCTCTACCTTCCTTTTGGAGTACCATTAAGCCATTCCTGGAAGTTGTTTTTTCAACCAATATGACAAAAGTCATCCTTCCCTCATCTTTTAGTTATGGACCTCTTCTAAAAAATTGTCTCCTCTAGCAACTTTGCTTGATCATATGGTGTTAAATCATCTATAGAAGGTACTACCTACTCCTCTTCATGATCTAGCATGGAAATCTCATAGATTTTTAGATTTTCCACATTCAATAATAGTAAATGTGCATGCATAGAGTAGATTGATTCTATAGGCATTATCTCCCATATTTTCTAGTATCTCAAAGGGACCTATTAATGGTCTTGGATACTTCCAGCATAGAGGGGGTCTCCCCAATATGAGGTCCCAATTAGACCTCACACTGTTTGGTGTAGGAGTACCATCTGAAAATAAGGCTCGGTTCTTGTTTACTTAGATATTTTCCTTGGCTTAAGCAATTAGCACGAGAGAGAAGAGCACATGTTCTTTTGAATGAGAAAGAAAGTGTGTGATCCAGGTGGATATTAGTGTACACCAATCTATTCCACCTACCCCCAGTCAGTTTCATCAGTTTACTTATTTACTATTTTTACCAGTTTTTTGGGTCAGTTTTTATCACATTTTAGTAGTTTTGACCCCCTAAAAAATGCTTTTTAAGGTCCCCAGCAGGCCCATAGTCGTGGGAAAGGGACTGTTGTAAATATTGTAGTAGTCGGAGAGATATTTCCAACAAGGTATCGTACACGCCAAATGGAGATAATGTGAACAAGTTACGACCTTGGGAAGTTGGCTCCCAACTAACCCTAATGGGCCCCACAAAATCTTAGCATTCCATGTCTTGGGCTTAGAGTTTTGGTTGCTTAGGGTTTTCCCTTACTATTCAATAATAAAAAATCCCTTGAGCCTCATTATAACACAGTTCAGAGGCATGTAGCTGCCACATCTCTTCTCAGAGATAAGCTACCATCGCCCGAGCTAGTTTGTTTCCATTATGTATGTAAGCATGTTTCAGTTCTTTGATATTGCTGAAATGAAGTTTTATATTTGTTGCACTTTTGTGTTTATGTTTATATATGTATTATAATTTGTTCCTGCATAAGTTTGTATCGGTGGTATTAGAGTGGTATACTATTTTTCAAGTTTTCTTTATATGTCCCCAATGAGGTCAGGGTATAAGGAGTTAGGGCTCGAACTAGTTGAACCTTTGCAAGATCAGCCTCGCAAACCCTGACAACCTCCCATGGAGGACGAAAAAAAATATGATGGAGTAGGAGATCCTTTCAAAATATTGCTTGAGTAGGCCCTCAAGAAACAAAGGAACGCGATGATGGATGACTTTTCCCAGATACTTCGACGGCAACGCATATTCATCCAACAACCACTTTGGAGGTTCCACGCCTTTTAAGGTACAAGTTAACTATGACATTCCAATATTTGAAGGCCATATAGATGCGAATGTCGTATATAAATGGTTAAATTTGTTGGAAGGATCTTTTTCAGTTCATGACTTTTCCAACCGGGAAAATATTACTTTTTCACTCCTGAAATATGCCCCACATGTCAAGGACTGGTGGGAAACCTACTATGAGAAAAAGGATGAGAGGAACCGTTACGATTTTCACTCACACCCACTTGCAATTATTTCAGAGACGTAATCAAGGAACATTATTACCATGTTGATATTTATGAAGATAAATACATAAATTGGGCCACGCTGCGGCAGGGAAGGGACCAAGATGTGTTAGAGTTCAAAAATGGGTTTCATGCCCTTCGCACGAAGTTGGGCGTCAAGGATTCTGAGCATAATTTGGTACTCAAGTATCGCGTTTATTTTCATAAGAACATCTAGGATGAAATGGAGTTGCTATACATCTCCTCACTCAGTGTCGCCTATCGATATGTTGTCAAGATCGAGTAGATGTTTAACAGAAGAAGCAGCACTTTGGATCTATGAATCTGAAGCAAGGGAAAGGCGCCCCCAAACCACAGAAAAAAGGACAAAGCTAAGGTGGGGTGACCCTAGACAACCCATCGAAGCTACAAGAAAATAAAAACACCATGAAAACAAAGAATGACACAGGAAAGTGTTGTGATTTCCATAAGAGCTCCACTCACAACATGAGTGAGCGTCGAGCCAAGCAGTCATTGGTGGTCAAGTTGAAGGCTTCTGAATCAGATGCATGTTAGGACTCTGGTTCAAAACCTGATAAGGGGAATGACAAAGGGAAGAATATTGTTTATGCGGAGCCTAGTGCTATTGTTGCCACCACCACTATCCAGAAGGATGAACCCAAAGATCCATAGGAGGGGGAGTGTCTCTTCCACTCACAGATGTCGGTAAAGGGTTCTTCACTACAGTTCATTGTTGACAGCAGGAGCCAAAAGAACCTCATTTCAGCAGAGATTGTGAAGCGACTAGGCCTACCAACCACAGCACAGACATATTCCTACACCATCCAGTGGATTCACCAAGGGCGAGATCTTCGCGTCGGCCATCAGTGTCACCTCCCCTACAGCATCAAGCCCTTCATGGATGAGGTATTATGTGATGTTTCTTCTCTCTAATTTTGTGATGTATTATTAGGCCAACCGTACTTTTGGAAGAAATATGATGTGTATGAATCTAGGCCTGGCACTATTATTATTACTTTGGGCAATAAGTTGTACAAGATATTGGAGGTAGCACAACCTACCATCATCTCTCTGATCACTATGAAGCAATGCAGTAAGATCATCTCCTAGACTTGAAAATTTTGTTCCCTTATGATTCACCTTGAGGGCCAGAAGAATATTATGGCAATAGCCTCCAGACAGGGCTCCTCCGCACAGCAGCAAAAGATGTACAAGTTTGTAGAGGAGTACAGGGATATCTTCACCTCTCTCGTAGGGTTACCTCTACACTGTCATGTCAAGAACTCCATCGATCTGACCCTTGGCGTGTCGCTACCTAATAGACCGATTTATTGATGTTCTATTCTATATAAAAAGGAAATCAAGAGGAAGATTCAAGATTTGCTGCAGAAAGGGCACATTAGGCCAAGTTCATCTCCCTGTGGGAGCCTGATCGTGTTGGTACAGAAGAATGACTGGACCAAGAGACTCTATATTGACTATCGGGTATTGAATAAGATCATTTTCTGGAATAGGAATCTGATTCCATGGATTGATGACCAGCTAGACCAACTCAAGGGGGCCAAATATTTTAGCAAGATTGACTTGAAGTTTGGTTATCACCAGGTACCAATTGAACCCTTTGATGTGTGGAAGACTGCCTTCAAATCCAAGGAGGACCTTTTTGAATGGTTGGTCATGCCTTTTGGGTTGAAGAATTCCCCCGCAACCTTCATGAGGATGATGGAAGACATCCTACAACCTTTCACCAACTCATTCGTGGTGGTGTATTTGGATGACATCCTAATCTTCAGCTAGAGTTGGGAATATCACCTCTAGCACATTCAATAGGTCCTCCAAACACTACAGCAACACAAGTTGTGTGCCAATTTGGAGAAATGCACTTTTGGCATGACTCAGGTTCAATATTTGGGGTGCATCATTGATGAGCGAGGTGTGCATATGGACCCAGCCAAGATACATGTTATTCGGGATTGGCTAGCCCAACCACTCTAACAAAGCTCTGAAGCTTTTTGGGTCTTGCTAACTTCTACCGTAGTTTCGTGTTGGGCTTCTCTCATATTAATTTTCCTTTGAGTGAATTCACCAAGGGAGGGGTGAAAGAAAATTTCTTTTGGTCTAAATCCCAACAGAAGGTGTTCGTTGAGTTGAAGCATCGACTCTGCTCTACACCAGTGCTCACATTACCAGACCTTCAACAACTATTTGAGATCGAGATAGATTCCTTTGACTATGCTATTGGTGCAATTATTATTCGGTAAGGGCATCTAGTGGCATATCATAGTGAGACACTTTCAGACATAGTCTGAAAGTATCTCACCTATGAAAAAGAGATGTATTCTATTGTGTAGCCTTGCCGACAATGGAAGCATTTCATTCTGGGGAAGGAAACGGTCATCCACACAGACCATCGACCCCTGTAGTTCATACAGACACAGGGGAAGTTGAAAAATCATCGCCCTTATAAATAGTCCACATACTTGCAATGTTTCCATCTGAACATTAAGTATAAGAAGGGAAGCACCAAAAATGTTGCATACACCCTCAGCCGATAGTCAGTCATGGCGCTGACCACTGTGCTCGAATCTTGCGAGCACGAGACTTTCGAGTGGCCAACTCTTTACAAAAGTGATCCAAAATTTGGCAACACATACCAAACACTCCTGGAATACAAGCAAGTTCCAAATTATCATGTCTAGTATGCACTATTTTGCCACTTGGGACACATGTTTGTTCCTTCAAGTGAGTGTGCTAAGATGATCTGGGAAGCGCACTACAGCTAGCTCACTGGACATTTCGGGGTAGATAAAATAGTGGTAGTACTAAAGAAGTATTTTTATTGGCCAGACATTCAACAAGATGTTGGGAGTACATCAGATCCTGCACTACTTGTGCCATTTCCAAATTGGCCATCAAGAAGCAAGGTCTATATACTCCTTTCCATACTCCTAGTTGAGCTTGGGAATCCATCTCCATGGATTACATGTCAGGCCTTCCTTATACTAAGCATGGAAATGACTGTGTTTCCGTGGTCGTTGACAGATTCTCTAAGATGGCCATTTTTGCGGCTTGCAAGAAGAGTATCACAACAGAATCCACTGCTAAAATCTTCTTTATAAGAGTGTGGGTGCACTTTCGGATCCCCCATTCCATTATCTTAGATCAAGACAACAGTTTCCTAAGTATATTTTGGTCAAATCTCTCTTCGATGTTGGATACCAATCTCACTAAGTCCATGGCTTTCCACCCCAAAACTGATGGGAAAACAGAGGATGTCAACAAGATGATCGTGTACATTTTGTGCATGTACAACTCGAAGCATCCTCGCACATGCGATGAAATCCTTCCTTATGTCTAGCATGGCTACAACTGAGCTCTATGTTGATCATAATCTGCTTCCTATAAAAATTTCACAGAAAATCTGGCATAAAATCTCTCAAATTCCCCCTTTCAGCCTTGGAAAGCCATTCTCATGCCTATCATTACCATTTCCCACCTCCAAAACACATTATCAAAGGCTGGAAATTCATATTTGAAAATACTTGAGGCATAGCTCCTTCGGCCGTAGCCCTTTTGTTCTTTTCTCTCGCGTAACCCAGTGCTAGAACCAAGCGCAAAGGAACTAGGCGCTTATTAATCAAATACCTGGGCGAAATATTGGCCGTCGATCTTTACAAGATCAGACGATCTTCACGAATCAGCACTGTGCTCGTGGCCCATTCTATTCATCGCCGAAATTGTTTGTGCACCATCTGATCATCCTTCCAAATCAACGGTTGGCGATGCATCTGCTCCTGGTGGTCCCCACGCCCGCTCCCATTGCAAAACCGGGTGGTATGTATCGCACCGCCTTTCGGCGGTTGGCAGTAATTCTTCTTGGGCCAGCGATTCCATACAGCGCTCACCACGTGTCCCTGCGTACAGCTCCAAAACTGTCGTTCATCGCGCACTATTGTTTGGTCCAAGTCACGGCGCGATATTCATGCCAGCCTTTCGATCTGGAGATCTGCATCCAACGACCATTGCACTCCGAAGCTGCACGAGGTTTAACCATAGGCAAATCTCGCCCCTGGCCCACCATCTCATTGCCCCCGACACCGTTTCAACCATCGATCTCGTCTTGAGATAGGACAGTCTAGATCATTTGCACACCCCGCTGTTGACCCGGTCTTCCTCCACGTCATCATCCTACGCGTCTATCGCATTTTTCTCTCCACCATTCATATATTCAATTCATACGTTATACTTCAATGTTTTACATTTTAGCTATGGTTAGCTCGTCCACCATTCCTCCGCTACATTTTTCCACCAACCTACGTTGTTTCACCATTTCGCCGGTCTGCACAACCGTTTCCATTAACCTCCACCATTATCCCCACTGTGTTCACATTCCTGTGCATGTTTTTCTTTAACGAGGTTTATGGATTTTGCAGGGTTACAACGATAAAGAATCATCATAATTCGCAGCATCCATTACAAAAGCCAAGAACGCGTCAAAGGACCAATTTTTCAGAGGTGAAATTTATGAAGAAAAGTCTCGGGTAGCTGCTGTGACACGACATCCATTAAAGAAGCAGGGTTCGAATTTGTCAAAACCCTGCAGGGACACTCAAGGCGCCAATTTCACCGATGAGATCATTAATGGAACAGCAGAGGAGTATCAGTGGAAGATCAAGGAATTCAGTGTTCGGTGTTGAAGATTTTAAATCATAATTCAGGGTTTAGAGGGCAAAGAGTACAATGCACAAGAAACAACACCCTCCAGGTTTCATTTCAGCAGGATTTACCTTCAGAAAAGGACAGAGTGTTAAATATGGTTATCCCTATATTGTGTTCCTGAAGAGATTTTCACCCAAAACATTTATTTCAGAAGACAGGCTACAGAGTACGTGCATCACCACAAAGTCATAAAGCAGTATGGGCGTGCACGTCTCCTCCATTTTGTTTTTATGATACGATTAAACATTTATCACCTACTTCATTTATTAAGTTTAGGATTTCTCTATAAAACCCCCGAAGAACAGATTATTGAGGGTTCCAGATTTTATCAGAAAATTATGCAGTGAAAGGCTTTTTGTAAACATTTTGTAAAACTTGGGTATGAATGCACAGATCCCATAGGGTCTCAATGAGGAGGAGTTCTATCTATCAAAGAGGATTATGGTCTTTGGTATTTCACAGTCTGTAACTTTCTTTATTGTGTTATATTAATAGAACATTTCATTTCATCCACCTTTCTTGTATCATGTTTTGGAATGTGAGTGGCTCACTGATTCTTGGTATGGATTCATCCTAGTTGATGCCCATTCTAGGATCAGTCAAGCGCTTTAAATATGGCTCATGCATGATATTCTTTTCCATTATTCAGCTAACCATACTTCTGCTATATTAGTTTCTTTGGGAGGGTGCTTTTAAAATGTTATTATTATGTATGGATTCTTAGATTGGTAAGCCCATGCATGATGGTATTGTATATCCGGGTATCAGCTCAATGTTAACTAATATCTTCTCAATATTTCTTTCACTACATACACCTTCTGATAATTTATGTCTATGAA
Source organism: Pinus albicaulis (assembly GCA_034641835.2). NCBI lineage: Eukaryota > Viridiplantae > Streptophyta > Pinopsida > Pinales > Pinaceae > Pinus > Pinus albicaulis. Next base: position 958,521,111 of record CM076570.1, read on the forward strand.
GTATTTCTGAATCGGCCCGCTTTGCAGTAAACTGTCTCTGAATTGTCTGTTGCTTTTGTATTAGAGTTCTGCATCTTGCCTCTACAGTATCTCTTTTCATGTGTCAGTTTCTGAGAGTTTGGTCCCATTCCATTTTATTTCCCTGTTTACAGGAGATAGCATGTGAGCTGAAGTTGACTACTTCATACATTATATTATACGCTCCTTGCTATGCTAAGATGTCCTAGGCACTGGTCTATCACAACTCTAGGTTGTCTCTAGGAGCGACAACATCTTTATGGCGCCGTTTCTGGGGATGAATTTAAGAAAATTAGAATCCCTGGGCCTCAAAAAATCATATTCACTCTTCAATTAGGTGAGCATGGAGAGTTGAGAGTTGTAGATCCCTCACCTTGGCGACTCCACATTTGTTATTTGATAAATCTATTTGCAGTCCTGGCTCCTCGTAAGCCACACCTGAGGTTAGATACATCTAAGCCAAAGACACCTTCAGTGTCTGACCCTGACCAGATTATACATAGAATAAATTGGAGGGAAAGGAGATCAGCCCGTTTCGAAATTCTTGAAGTGTCTGCAGAAGACTTTCCATCCTTTTCTTTTCAAGAAACTCAAGTGCCAGATCCCGACTCCAATGTGGGAGATATTGATTATTATTATTCAGAAAGTACACCCTGAGAGGGTATCAGAAATAAAAACAGTCTTCATCCTACTTCTGAGGTTTAAGAGTTCAAGGAAGTAACCGAAGTATCTGCTGTTAACAGACCTTCGTTTCCCTCAACCCCTCAAGTTGCAGTTGAGTATATTCCTATTATTATTCATACTCCACTTCCTCCTCCTCCTCCTCCTCTCACTCATCAAACTATTTCACTACCTCCACCTCCTCCAATGGCCAATATTTCGGCCTTCTTAATGAATAAATATGCTCCCCTGGAATTACCTCAAGTGTTGAATGATATGCCCCAGGATTATCTGAAGATTTTGCCCAGATTCAATGGGGAAAATGAGATTGATGCCCAAAAACATCTTAAGACTTTCTGCTCCTTTGCAGAGAACTTTAATGTTGAACATTTAGATGTGGTCTTAAGACTGTTTGTGCAATCTCTAGATGGTGAAGCTAGAAAATGGTTTAATACATTGGCTGGTCGTTCTATTACCACTTGGGATAACATGGAAGACACTTTTATCAGGAAATGGGGAGAGAAGAAATATCATGGAAATTTCCTCATTGAATTCAATACACTAAAGAAAAGACACAATGAAAGAGTGTCAGAATTTATCAAGAGATTTAATAAACTGTATCTGAGTCTCCCTGCTGATATGAAACCCCATCAAACTGCTGCTAAAGTTTTTTTTTTAGCAGCCTTTGATTCAGAATTTGGTTTCTCTCTCAGAGAAAGAAAGCCTGCTACTCTGGATGATGCTCAGGCAGATGCACTAGAGTTGGAAGCAAACTTTTCCTCCACTGGCAAATCAAAAGGAAGATCTGAACAAGATACCAGAAGAAGGGGCAAAGAAGAGGCATCTACCTCTAACCAAGATAGAGACTCAGCTAATGAAAAAATGGAAGAAATGAGAAAATTAATTAAGAAAATGGTCAAGCTTGAATTGGAAGCCAAGAACTCAACCTTGAAAATTTCCAGAATGCTCCAAACAGGGGTTACAATCCTCAGTATAGGAAACCACCCTTGCAACTATTGCCAAGGGAAGAAAAGGAACAACATGATCAAGTGCCACACCCATTGTACTTGGAAGTTCTAGTAGATGACTCCACTAAAGATGCTGCCTATGGACTGGAGGATGCAAATCTTTCTCTCTCAGATAGGGAAGAAGCTGAGTGTTCATTGCAAGAAGAAGAAAAGAGAAGAGACACAGATGAGGCAGAATTTGATCATTATTGTAAACAATTTGATGATTTCATGCAAGCACATTTCAATAGAAGATATGATCTCATATCTTCTAGGAAGAGGACTCGTACCCAAGATCAAGAAGAAGAGCTACCCCAGAAGGAAGCACCTGTTCAAAAGGAGGCTACAATGCAGAAAGTCGCAGACAAAGGTAAGGGCCCTCTAAACAAACCTTTGTAGTTTAATGATAAAATTCCTTCCGCTCCAAAAGTAGTCATTCATCCTAATACCGAGTCTGTATCAAAGGAAGTCAAGCCCCTAGCTGAAAATAAAGAGCCAAAAGAGGTTGTGATAGAAAAATCCCCTCTTGCTTTCAATCTACAAAAAGAACTCAAAAAATTCAAAATCCCGGTCCCCTTGACTGAACTGTTGAAACAGCCAGCGTATCAATCTCAAGTCACCTCTTTCATGCTCCCTCCAGAAGCACCAGTCACCCCAGATAGTCTCAACCTTCAAGAAGAAATGCCTATGGTAGTTTTTGGCCCACATGTTGAGGAGTTAGATCCTTTTACTCCTCCCTTCTATGTGTCTCTAGTGATCCATGACCTGCTATTACATAACTGCATGTTAGATTCTGGAGCTTCCCATAATCTTATGCCTCTGTCAGTCATGGAAAAACTAGGTTTACAAATCACACGTCCATACAAAGACCTCTACTCATTTGACTCCAAAAGAGTTAAATGCTTGGGAATGATCAAGGATTTGGTGGTCAATTTGGCCCAAATCCCAGCAAAAAGTGTGGTAATGGACATCGTGGTGGCTGACATCCCAGCTCGTTTTGGTATGTTGTTGTCAAGGTCCTGGGGAACAAAAATTGGCGGATCAATTAAGATGGATTTAACATTCGCCACTATCCCAGTTTTTGGTGGCCAAGAGAGGAGGTTGTACAGGGAGACTAGGTTGGTCAAGATGGTGACTAAGGCTGATGATTCTATAAATTCACCAGTATACAGTAAAGAAGGAGATTTTTCATGCTTGATGTTGGAAGAAGATCGAGATTATGCTCATGAACCATCCTTCTGCCAGATCAAGAGTGAGCAGCCCTCAGAGACCATGGAAGCAGGAATATGGACACTACATTTTGATGGAGTAAATTCAAGAGAAGGAAATGGGGCTAGAGTGTTATTGATTTCTCTTACAGACAGATGGGTACCATTGTCCTTCAAACTGGAATATGAAGCTACTAATAACGTGGTTGAATATGAAGCACTCCTGTTGGGATTGCAAACCGCCAGGAGCATGGGTATACAAAGTTTAAAAGTTCTGGGAGATTCAGAACTGGTGGTCAGGCAAGTTAAGAATCAGTGTTAGACCAAACATCCTAGGCTAAGGGCTTATAGGAATGAAGTTTGGGACATGGTAGAAAATTTCTTCTTGGCATTCAATATCTAGTTCATGCCCTGAGAACAGAATAGATGGTTGATTCCCTTGCTATGGCTGCAAGTACATTTCGACCACCTCAGAACCCTCTTTTAAGATATGAAATTGAGGTGCGTTATAGACCATCAATCCCAGATGACATCAAACACTGGCAGGTATTTGAAGATGAAGAACAGATGAAGAGATTCCTGGAAACAGTGGGAGAATTCTCCAATATGGAGATTGATGCTGATGAAGAAGAGGTTGATTCTGAAGATACTTCAGAAAGGAATTGGGAGGAGAAAGTGGCAGGTAATAAAGTGTTGCAGTTGAAGGGAAACATTATACCTAGAGGGCGGGTGCCTCTAGAAAGATTATTTGATAAGAATGATATCCCACTGCAGCCAAGCAAATTCATAGAGGAAAATCAGGTAGAAGACCTGAATCTTGGTACTGAAGCTGACCCCAAAATTATCAAATTGTCCAAGAAAATCCCAGAAGAATATAAAAAGCTATATCAGATATTATTTCAGTCTTACAGAGATGTGTTTGCATGGTCCTATCAGGATTTGAAAACTTTCGATATCAATATTATGCAGCACAAAATTTCATTGAAGGCAGATGCAAAGCCCCATAAGCAGAAGCTCAGACAAATAAATCCCCTACTCCTGCCTTCTATTGAGAAGGAAATCAAGAAGCTGCTAAGAGCCAAAATAATTGTACCACTGAGGTACTCTGAATGGGTGGAAAACCTTGTCCCTGTACGCAAGAAGAATGGAGAAATAAGGCTGTGTGTGGATTTTAGAAATTTAAACAGAGCATCCTTAAAGGATAATTATCCACTACCCAAAATGGATTACATCCTGCAGAAAGTGGTTGGATCTTCTAGGATGTCAATGATGGATGGATTCTCTGGTTATAACCAGGTGGATGTACTTCTAGAGGATCAAGAGAAGACTACTTTCACCACACCATGGGGTACCTTTATGTATGCCAGGATGCCTTTTGGATTGATTAATGCAGGGGCCACTTTTCAGAGGGCGATGGATGTTGCTTTTGTTGGGGAGAAGGATAAATTCCTGGTGGTCTACCTCGATGATATCACTGTATTTTCCAAGAATGATGTTGAGCATATTGAACATCTGCGGAGAAATTTTGAGAAATGTAGAAGTTATGGCCTCTCTCTGAATCCTCAAAAGTATTTATTTGCATTAGAAGAGGGTAAACTACTGGGCCATATTGTGACTAAATATGGGGTGAAGATAGACCCTAAGAGGGTAGAGGTTATAAATGGTATAGCTTTTCCCAGAAATAAGAAAGAGGTACAGGTATTCCTTGGGCGTATTAATTTCCTAAGGAGGTTCATTCCTAACTATGCTGAGATAGTCAGGCATATAACTGACATGCTCAAGAAGAATAATGAAGTAAAGTGGTCACAAGAATCACGGGAGGCATGTACCAGGATAAAGAATTCTTTCGCAGAAGCCCCTGTGCTGGCTGGACTAGATTATGATAAACCTTTCATGATTTTTTCTTTTGCATCACCTAATACAATAGCAGGAGTTTTATTGCAGAAAAATGAGGAAGGGTATGAGCAGCCTATTGATTTTTTCAGTCAGGTACTCCGTGATGCAGAATTAAAGTACAACATATTGGAAAAGCAAGCATACGCCCTAGTGAAATCCCTCAAATAATTCTGTGTGTACATCTTACAGTCTCATATCACTGCATTTGTGCCTGCAGCTGCTGTAAAAGATATCCTTATTCAGGGGGATAGTGAAGGAAAAAGGGGTAAGTGGATTGCCAAAATACATGAGTATGACTTATACATCCGCCCTACTAAGCTGATCAAAGGACAGGGGCATGCCAAAATGTTATCTAAATCAAACTATCAAGCCCTGGGCATTAATTTGTCCATTATAGCAGGTGAGGAATCTGAGGAGAAAGAAGAACAACATGGAATTGGGGTAGCTACCCCGGAAACACATATAAAGTATCTCACCAGTCAGTGGTACAAAGAGATAGTAGAATATCTCCTTATACTCAGCTTCCCCCCAAGTTGTGATAAAACTAAATACAGAGCACTGAGATTGAAATCACAGAAGTACATAGTCTCCAATGGCCGGCTATACTGGAGAGATCCCTCAGGCATCTTACTCCTGTGTCTCACAGAGAATGAAGTCGAGAGTATTATAGCAGAATTTCATGAAGGTATCTGTGGAGGTCACTACAGCTAGAGGGCCACAACTCATAAAATTCTGAAAGCTGGCTTCTATTGGCCAAAGCTTTTTGGAGATGTTTTTGCCAGAGTAAGAGCATGTGATAAATGTTAGAAATTTGCTGAGAGACAGAAATCGGCACCATTTCCCCTGATTCCAGTGCATGTGGATGAACCATTCCGTCAATAGGGTATTGATTTTATAGGTGAAATACATCCTCCATCGAGTGGTCAACATAAGTGGATTTTAACGGCCACTGATTATTTCACCAAATGGGTGGAAGCCATACTTGCAAGGAACGCTATAGATACTATGATCATAAAGTTCATGGAGGAAAACATCATATCCAGGTTTGGTTGTCCTGCTAGGATAGTGACTGATAATGCACAGGCCTTCAAGTCCACAAAATTTATGAATTTCTGCCAGCAATATAATATCATACTGAGTCACTCTACAGCTTACTATCCACAAGGAAATGGCTTGGCAGAGTCCTCAAATAAAACTCTAGTGAGGGCCTTGAAGAAGACTATCAATGAAAATCAGAAGAATTTCGATTCCCAATTGAAATTTTCAATGGCTTGGCAAAGTCCTCAAATAAAACTCTGGTGAGGGCCTTGAAGAAGACTATCAATGAAAATCAGAATAATTGGGATTCCCAATTGAAATTTTCTCTATGGGCTAATAGAATCACCAGCAAGAGGGCAACTGGGAAATCTCCCTATGAATTGGTATATGGACGAGCATCAGTTTTTCCTGTACAACTGGCATTACCAGTGGCCCGCTTAATGCAAGAAATCCAGGAGGAACCTGATGATATGATCAGGAGAATCAATCAATTGGTGGAATTAGAAGAAACATGGGGTCAGGTGAATCAGAGGTTAATTGAATATCAAGAGAAAATGAAACACATTTTTGATCAGCATGAAAAATACAGGGAGCTGCAGATTGGTGATTTGGTGCTCAGATGGGATATCCAAAGAGCTGAAAAAGGTAAACATGGCAAATTCGACCCCCTCTGGTTTGGTCCTTTGAAAATTGTGAAACAGGGGGACAATAACACCTTCAAATTGGAGAATTTACAGGGTGACTTGCTGGACGCCCCTGTAAATAGTCAATTCCTCAAGCCCTACTTTCAATTCTGATGTAGGCAAAGACAACCTAATGTATTATATTGTATGATAGTTTCCTTTTTGTTTTTTTTTTAATAACGCGGATATCATGATGAATCATGGAGTGAAAAATAGAAGTGCAGAAGAGCAGAGCCCACACAGAAGATGATCAGGTGGTTTGCAAGTTCTCGACACGTTCAGGGATGAACGTGTCATCCCCAAGTGGAGCCAATGTTGATCATAATCAACTTCCTAAAACGTTTTCACAGGAAACTGGCTTATACGCCTCAGATCCCCTCTTACATCCATTGAAAAATCATTTTTATGACTATATTTGCCTTTCTGCCCTCAAATTACATTATAAAAAGGCCATAGATCATAAATCCAAAAATCTCACAGGCCTAGCCCCTTCTGCTAAGCCTCTGCTCCTTTCCTCCATGGGACCAAAAGCCAGAACTGAGGGCAAAAGCACTAGGCGCTTATCAAAGAATATCGAGCGTGTTCTAAGCCGTCCGATCAAGCCATAGATCAACGTACCTCAACCCTCCCACCGTTGTGGTCCCCGCACCCAAAACACTGTTCAAAATCGGGTGGTATGTATCGCACCGCCTTTCGGCGGTAGGCGGTAATCCTCCTTGGGCCAGCGATTCCATAAAACGCTCACCACGTGTCCCTGCGTACGGTTCCAAAACTGCTCTCCATCGCGCGTTATTTTTCGGTCAAAGTCACGCATCGATATTCATCACAACCGCCCGATCTGAAGCCCTTCATCCGACGGCCATTGTGCTCCGAAGTTTCATGAGGTTTAACCATAGGAAAATCTCGCCTCTGGCCCACTGTCCATCGCCTCCATCGCTCTTTCAACTGTCGATCTCCTCCTGAGATCGGACGGCCAAGGTTTCATCATCCCCGCTGTTGACCCGGTCTTCTTCCACATCATCATCCCACGTGTTTATCGTGTTTCTTCCTCCGCCATTTATATATTACATTCATATGTTATATTTTAATGTTCCGCATTATAAAATATGGCCAGCCCTTCCGCCATTATTTCCACTTCATTTTCTTCGTCACCACCCTGCATGACTCTGCCATTTTATCATGTTGCTTCACTCCACAGTCGCCTCCATTGCATTTTCGTCCCCCATGCATTTATTTTATTCACAACTTTGTGTTTTTTGCAGGTTTACAGCGACAGAGAATTATCATAATTTGCAGCATCCATTACAAGAGCCGAGCACACGTCAAAGGACCATTTTTCAGAGCAGAATTATGAAGAAAGTCCTCGGAAGCCAAATCGACAAGGCTTTAATTAAAGAAACAAGGATCAAATTTGTCAAACCCTGCAGGGACATTCAAGGTGCCGACTTCATAGATGAGATCATTAATGGAACAACAGAGGAGTATCAGTGGAAGATCAAGGAATTCAGTGTTCAGCATTGAAGATTTTAAATCATAATTCAAGGTTTAGAGGGCAAAGAGTACAATGCATAAGAAACAACACCCTCCAGGTTTCATTTCAGCAGGATTTACCTTCAGAAAAGGACAGAATGTTAAATATGGTTATCCCTATATCGTGTTCCTGAAGAGATTTTCACCCAGAACATTTATTTCAGAAGACAGGCTACAGAGTATGTGCATCACCACAAAGTCATCAAGCAGTATGGGCGTGCACGTCTCCTCCATTTTGTTTTTATGATACGATTAAACGTTTATCACCTACTTCATTTATTAAGTTTAGGCTTTCTCTATAAAACCCCCGAAGAACATATTATTAAGGGTTCCAGATTTTATCAGAAAATTATGCAGTGAAAGGCTTTTTGTAAACATTTTGTAAAACTTGGGTATGAATGCACAGAGCCCATAGGGTCTCAGTGAGGAGGAGTTCTATCTGTCAAAGAGGATTTTGGTCTTTGGTATTTCACAGTCTGTAACTTTCTTTATTGTGTTATATTAATAGAACAGTTCATTTCATCCATCTTTCTTGTATCATGTTTTGGAATGCGAGTGGCTCACTGATTTTTGGTATGGATTCATCCTAGTTGATGCCCATGCTCGGATCAGTCAAGCGCTTTAAATATGGCTCATGCATGGTATCCTGTTCCATTATTCATCTTAACCGTATTTCTGCTATATTATTTTCTTTGGGAGGGTGCTTTTAAAACGCCATTGTCATGTATGGATTCTTAGATTGATAAGCCCATATATGGTTCTATTGTGTATTTGGGTATTAGACCAAAGATAACTAATATCTTCTTATATTTCTTTCACCACATACACCTTCTGATAATTTATGTTCCGAGAAGTATTTTTGAATCTACTTCGCTTGCGTGTCGTCTCTCGAATTGTCTGCTTTGTATCGTAGTTTTGCATCTTGCCTGCAGTATCTCTTTTTCCCGTGTCGCTTCTGAGTTTGGTCCCACTATTTATTTCCACATGTGGAGATAGCATGGTTTTAAGTTGACAACCTCACAATTATGACATGGATAAAGACACTTGACATAAACCCTAGAAGCCTAAAATGGAGGCTTTGACCTGTAAATAATTGACCCAAGCATGGAACCCATGCTTTAATAAGTCATTTTCTTTTATTATAAAGTTTCTTTTTCTTTCGTTTGACAAATACATTACATCATGACTCAAATACAATTATGTAGATCGACACTAGCCATTATGTTCCAATGGCTAGTTACCCTTCTCCACATCTATTTAAGCTTAATGACTGGATCTGTTCTATCATCTCGTCCGGAAGATGAATCACACTGGTTGGTTCGAAACGCATCAACATGTTCTGTCTCATGTGATTATCACTGAAGATCTATGTAAAAGATCGACACTATTTACATTCTTCAGCAAGGAGTTACATTGCCTACTCTAGGATTGAGTTATCTATAGATATGCATCAACATAGCAAGCTCAAAACTTTTTTTGTGGTGGAGAAATTTCAGCTAAGGGGAAATCTATTGCAACCAAGGAGAATACCTCCCTCGCTAAGCGGGAATGAGCATTGGGAGGTATTCTCGCCTTGCTAAAGGAAATCTGCAAGTTGGTCTAAGAGAAATTATAATATATATCCGGAGCATCATGTATGCTCAAAAGGACAAGTTGGCCCCACCATGAAAGGGTGTGTACCTTGAGCAAATTCACACCCATTCGATCAATATATATATATATATATATATATATATATATATACATGACGCGACACTTCATTTGGCTCAATTCATTCATCACATCTTCTCTCTCCTAGAGCAGCCGCACTTGTGACAGAAAGAGGCTGAGTTGATTGGAGTTTGATTGAGTTGCAGGAGGGCATTTTTGACCACGTTTGACTGAGTTGCAGGAGGTTGAGTTTGATTGTAGTTGTTCGAGTTGCAGGAGGCTGAATTTGATGGCAGTCAACTACAGTTAATTTAAGGAGCCGTAGGTTCGAATTTGACCGTAGAGCTGACTGCAGGTCCGAGTTTGACTAGGCTGGTTTGATTGCAAATTTTGGGCAGTTGACCAGTGTTGACTTTTGACTATTTTGGGCAGTTTGACCAGCCTTGACTTGATGGAGTTTAACCAGATTAGTCTGGCATTTTGACTTGGGTATTGACACAAATTACTAGACAAGTTATTGATTTTTAAACGTTGTTGAAGAATAATTTCTCTAAAGAAAAGTTGCTGGGGTTTTTCCCAAGTTTAGGTTTCCCATGGTAAAAAAATACTCTCTATTGTGCATGGTTGTCTCTTTATGATCTTTACTGTTTCCGCTGCATTTACTGTTGATATTTTGTGTATAATTTCTCAATGATATTAGTGGCATGATATAAAATTGTTTGGAGATCATTAGGTAGTAATTATTAGATTAGAAGGTTGCTTTCTACTGTGCATCTTATAGAAAATTCAACAGATGCCCACAAGCATCCCTTTCTGGGAAACATGCCCCCAACATTGGGGAAACGTTTCCCCTTGTGCCTCCGAGTTTCTCCAAAAGGGAAACACAGGGAAATGTTTTCCCCTGCATCTCCCTGAGTTTCCCCCAAAAGTGGGACATGGGGAAACGTTCTCCAAGCATCCCCCTGTCTCGGGTGTGTGGGAAACATGGGGAGCGTGCACCCCACCCTGGGAGACACTGTGAAACACCGCTTTTAAGGGGGATGCAGTAGAGAATGCCACCCTCAAAAAGGTGTTCCCGTGCTCCCTTTTGACCAGATCCCCACTTTGAGGAAAAACGACAACAACAAATAAATAATAAAATGAATGAACAAATGCATAGGTAAATGAGGAGTGACTAGTATGAGCTTCCTTTGAGCAGTGATGCTGATTTGTCATTTGGCTTTTTAGACGAATATCTTAAGACTTGGATCTCTTTATAGCATTTTGGTAGAGTTTAGGAATTAGGTTTTTGTGTTTTTTAATTGAAATATTTACCTTTGTCATGCTGAGCCCACCATGGTGGGTTCCAATACCTACTTGGCCAAGTATGTACGAACTTGGCTGAGTAGGGCCAGTTTGATATCGAACTGGCAGTGGAGTCATGCTGGTTCGGTACCAAACCAGCCCCTCCAAACTGATTGCTTGGTCAAGATGATATGGTGACTGGGTCCGAGTTGACTTGGACCAATTTTTAAAACAAAGGTTTTTGTGTGCAGATCTGTTATTCGGATTCTACAGTTCTCATAGTAGTTTAAACTTTTCAGTTACCAAGTAGTTAGGGTTTCAGTTCTTGAGTTCTAATCTGTTTGCCATGTACTGGAGTATTAACAATGAATAGTAGTGGTTATTGTTGGATAGAAGTATTATATTTTTGACAAAATGTTAGTAGAAGGTGCCAAGTGGCTCATTGCTGAAGCATGTCTATGGCATAGGACATGTATAAATGCGTTCATTTTTGTTATTTTCTCATCATAATTATTTTTGGGTCCTTTTCCCTTATTTCTGGAATTTTGAGGGTAGCTTTAAATTTGATGGTGTTCATAGCTATATTACACCAAGCTTCTGGTATGTGGGGACATATATCCAGTACATATAAAGGATCCCCTGGAAGTTTTTGGGCACAGCAGGGGTTTAGAACATGGGTGACCTTTCGGCTCTTGTGAAGTCATAAGTTATTGGTATATCTGGATGTACTCTGGGTGTTATAGTGGCAGTTAGTAAGTTTGATCCCAGGCCTTGCCCAGATTTACTCCAACGAGTTGCTGATTCACCATGGTTGAAAAAAATGATTAAAGTCTCATGGTTAAAACTAAACATTGTGATTGAACATTGAACAATGAAAACCATGAAAACAATAACATGATTATCACCACAATTCACAATCTACATTAGCCATTTGCACATTTGTTATACAATGACTTATTATATTTATCATGTCATAACCAGAAGTAAATTGTAAAATGTAAACTCAATTAAAATAAAAAATAATGATACATTATGATTCAGAGTCAACATAAATGATAATACGAAGTTTGATCTTTTAAATTCATGAATACTGAAAGTAATAATAAGTTTTTTAAAGCCTGAAGTAACAAATCTCAAAATCATAAATGAGCCTGTTCTCGGTCTTCTCTGCATCCATCCACTCTAAAACTGCCTCAGCATCATCCATGCCAAAATCAGTATCACTTTCGGAATCCTCTTCCTCCTGAATCTTTCTAGCACGTACTCACCTTGCCAAGCTTGAGAGACGCTGCTCTGACAAATTTCAAAGGGAAGATAAATGCTGTTGTGTAAAATAAGCAAATATTTTACCTCTAACTGTAGAAGACTGCACTCTCCAATGCTCAGTGTCAAATCAATGGCAACACTAAGAAAATCTGCTGCTGTTATGAGTTTTCAGCTCCAAACCAATGCCCGGCACTGAAAAACAGTAATGCAAATGGTTTAGATGATTTGATTTGTACTCACCTCGCCAAGCTTGAGAAATGCTGCTCTGAAAAATTTCAAAGGGAAGATATATGCTGTTGTGTAAAATCCGCAAATATATTGCCTCTAACTGTAGAAGAATGCACTCTCCAATGCTCAGTGTCAAATCAATGCCAACACTCAAGAAAATTTGCTGCTGTTATGTGTTTTCAGCTCTAAACCAATGCCTGGCACCGAAAAACAATAACGCAAATGGTTTATATCATTTGATCTAAGGTTTAATAGATAGTAGGAGGGTTAGTGGGATCCATTAGGAAAGCACAGGAGGGAGTAGTCTTACGCACTATTGCAAAAAATCCTTATTTCTCCTGTTTTTTTCTCAAGTTTTCCGGTTGCTGAGTTTTTGGAGTTTTTTCAGGTCTGAGTTATTAACTTGCTGAGTAATGCTGATTTTTCCATATTTTGTCAACTTCCTGAATTGTTGATCCTCTTTGGTATTATTCTGATTACAAGTTTTGCAAAACTGGTTTTAGTTTTTCCTAACTTTGTTTTTGATATTTAAATTGATTCAAATTTTATTTTTTTATTTTCTGCATCTGCTAGTCCCTTGCATAACGTATACCTGGGCATTACTCTCCTCACAAGGTACTTTTTGGTGTTCGGGATGCGGGCATGAGGAGTGGAAGCTTATGCGTTTGTGTCCCCTGCATACCCTCCCATTTTGAGTATAGATGGGCTGTACCTGGATGAACGCCACATCACCAAGGTGGTGTCCCCGTCTGGAGCATATACCTGAGGTGCATGTATGTGTACCCATGTAACACTAGTTCATAGTGCATCAACTTTAAATGCCTATAAGTTGTTGAATCATGTTGGAAACACAATCCTTAGGGATTATGTAAATTTGGATTATTCACTTTTGAGGAAGGTGAAAAGCCACAAGTGAACTTGAAGAGTCATAGGGAGTTCAGGAGACCTCTTGGAAGATGAAACTAAGGGACACAAGAAATTGTATTTAATACTTATGTATATCATATGAATCAGAATGAGTATTTCATCTCACGCTTATCTAAAATCCGTCTTCTAATCTTGTGAGTTTAACAGTGGTATCAAAGCGTAGTTTAGGTGTTAGGTTTTTTGCCCTACTCATTGTGACTCCTTTCTGGCACCCTTTTAGGTATTTAAACTTGCTAACCTTGTCTGTTGGTTCATTTCTACTTTGCATAAATGCCAAAAACCCTAACCGTTTTATCTGCATCCGCAATGGTCCTAGAATAATCAAGCATTTTCTATCTTGATGTTTTCCTTTGGTTGTCTGCTGCTGCTTCTGTCTTTGGTATGAAACCCTCACATTCTCTATGACATTTAGGCACTCCTGTTTTCCTGAAAATAAAAGGAAAATGATACAAATCCCCCATTTTTTCTACCCTCATCGATCTACTAACTTGAGTGTGTGAGGCCCTCAGATTCATTTGCCGACGTTCAAAACCCTAGTGGATCTTTAGCTGGTTCAAATTCTCAATCTGGAAACTCAATGACGGGGCCCAAAATCTCGTAAAAATGATAGGGAGGCGTTGCCGAGCTCCAAAAGGCAAGTGAATTAGTGTTTATTGATGTTATATTTGCATTTGGGAATGCAAATGTGATTGGAATGGCTTTAGGACATTGTGGTTGTCATAGATTTGAACATTTACTGTAAGGAAAAGGATAATCGAGCATTCACTATGAAGCTGCAGATCCATCACAAACTTTTAGAATTGGAAGAGATCGTCAATGCTTTTAAGGACAATGGAATCAACATCGAGCTTGTAAAAGCTGACCAACATATGCAAAAATGCAGTTTGATACAAGATTCACCATATACTTGTTGGTGCCTGTGTCCTTGATGGATTTCTCGAGTACACATAGTCTCAGTGGAAAACCATTGAGGCACCTAAGCTTGTGAGGTTTCTTCACTCCTCCCATTGTTGGAGCATGCATTCGAGTTGTTTTTCTTACTAATTGCTTCCACAGAGCTTTCCCACCAGTTTGCTTTGTGAGTTGTGTGGGCTCTCTCTCATTTCACAAGCCAATTGTTATGAAAAAATAATTCATAATATGATAAATTAATAATTAATTAGTCTAATTAGTAAATTAACATTAATAAATTTAATTATGAAGTGACATTGTCAAAAGAAGTGTCCAATCAGCCCTCGTGACCAGCCAATGCCTATTTAGGCACACTGTCCGAGGGAATGTAAACACATCATTCATATCTTATCAATACAATTTACTTACCTTACACAAATCTACATACAATAGTACAATTGCGTAATAACTTAATGCTTCAGTGGTATCAGAGCCAACAATCTTCTCGCTCACCAATCTCCTCGAGCATTAGTACATTCGCTGGTTGACCGTCTGCTGCCACTCCATCTGCATCGTAAACACCCTGCCCGACGCAGTCTCAATAGTCCATGCCCCGTCCTGCACGCTGTCGTTACCAGCTCCTTCCACCACCCTGTCCGCATTGACGCACTGACCATCCTCTACGCGCAGCCACAGTCATAGACTGCCCCGTTCTGTGCGATTGATCGGTTCCTCGACTGGTCCACACTGTCGTCGTTGTCACTGCTCTGATTCGGGGTGTTTTCGCCGTTGACTGTTTCTTCTGTTGCATAAATATATTTCCGCGGCACAGTGGAACGATACATAATACGATACATCGTTTAAATGATACAACATTTTAAAAATACGGGTTACGGTAGAGCGCTTTAAAATACGAGTACAACACTTTAAATACGGGTGACAGCGTTAAATACGGGTAATGGGTCTTGTTTTTTAAACGAACGGGTTCTTTGATATTATAATCATAGGTATATTAAAGTAGAAGGGTCTCGTTTTTAAAGCGGATGGGTTTTTTGTGACGGGTTGATCGATAGTCATATATATATATATATATAATAATTATATAATTAAAAAAAATTAAATAATAATAATAATAATAATAATAATTATTTAAAAAAAAATTGGGTCTTCTAAGAAGAAAAGGAATAAAATGATGAACTCCAATAACAATGATGATTTAAAAAAATCCGAGAAGAGCTCAGTAAGATTAATGACCGCGTTAATAATGTCGAAAAGTCAGTAAATGATCAAACCAAAATGGCCAAGGATATTGCATATTTAAAAGACATGATGAGCCAACATTTTGAAAAGAATCCACCTTCAGCAACACAAAGCCCTAAGACCCCAGAAGACAAAAATTCTCCAGATCACAACTTCCTAAAAAATCTACATACATGAATACCACAAGTGCACTTTGAAGGTACTTAATACTATACTAGGTCTCCAGAAAGGAACCTCTTTAAAATTAAAAATGAATTACCTTAAATATGATGGTAAGGATCATAAAGGCGCCGTCGTTTGGGTAAACAAAATGAACGCCATTTTCTCAGCAAACCCACCATTAGGTTCGCAAGAAAAAGTCATAACAACATCCAACTACCTAGAAAGAGAAGCATACGACTGGTTTATGTGGTGGTCCTCTAAATGTAGTGGTCTTTCGTTCAACTAGGAAAATTTTAAGAATTCTCTGTTGAAAAGGTTTCATGACGAGGAAGAGGATGACGTATATGAAAGGTTTGTTCACCTCAAACAGAAAGGATGGGTGAGTGAATACACTCACGAATGGGAAGTGTTAGCAGTAAGGCAAAGAGGATTTTCAGATGAAGAGCTATTAAAAATGTATCGTTCTGGCCTTAAAGATTACATTCGGGAAGAACTAAAATTATGTAAACCCCAAACCATCAAAGATGCCAGACACGCAACATTAATTATTGAAAGAAAACATAAGCTCGTTCAAAGAAGACGGAGACTAACAACTACATTCAAGAAGAAAAGAAACTAACAAATGTAGGTATTGTGGAAATGATTAGACAACATGAAACATATGACTTAACAAGAAACTGTACAAGTCGAGAGAGAATCAGATGTTTCAAGTAACGAACCAGAAAAGAAGATTAAAAAGAAAAATAGTTGTCGCAAATGCGGAGAACATTGGTCTCCAGGACATAAATGTGAAGACGCATCCCTGCGTTAGTATAAAATAGGAGGGAGGCAAGTTGAAGTTCAGGGATGCGATGAAGAAATCATTGTCACACATAGTAAGGAGTCAGATTTTGAAGAACCTTCATTGGCGGCAATCTCATGTGATTGGAAAATCCATGATGAAAACTCCCCCAAAAATCAAGAACAACAAGCAGTTACAAAATACATTCCACCATATCTTCGAAAGAAGAGAGACCAATCTTTAAGGAGCATTAGGCCTACTATTCCGCCAACTAATATGAGGAAGAAACCATGTCCTAAAACTTTAAAGCTCAAAGGGGTCATCAAAGGCAGAGATGTCGATATACTTTAGATTTTAGTAGTACTCACAATGACATCACCATATCTGTCGCTACTGGGCAAAAGTTCAAGGAAATAAGAGAATGTCGTAATGTTTCAATCCAAATACAAGAACTAGAACTGCAAACAGAACTATTTGCCCTACCACTCAAAGGAATGGATATAGTTCTGGGTGCAGAATGGTTAACGCAACTAGGGAGCTATACAACAAACCTTGAAGAACAATTCATGGAGTTTAATTGGCAAGGATGACATTATAAATTAAAAGGGGTTAACACTTCTAGTTCCAAGGAAGGTACAAGTACTCATGAAGAAGGCACCATTCAATGAAAGGATGCCACTCCATCACAAACATGTTCGATTAGAGAAAACCTTTCAGGTTGTGCTTTGAGGACAAAGCATCTCTAAAAGGGGTGGCAATGTTATGAATAAATAATTCATAATATGATAGATTAATAATTAATTAGTCTAATTAGTAAATTAACATTAATAAAATTAATTATTAAGTGACATTGTCAAAAGATGTGTCCAATCAGCCCTCGTGACCAGTCATTGCCTATTTAGGCACACCGTCCGAGGGAATGTAAACACATCATTCATATCTTATCCATACAATTTACTTACCACAAATCTACACACAATATTACAATTGCGTAATAACTTAACGCTTCACCAATCCCTTCATATTCCTTGTTTCAACTAGTTAGTGCATTGATAATAGGGATTGTTGGAAATCAATAAATTTGGAGGGTCGAGAGTCGATAGGTTTGCTTGATTCGAGGATTTATGACCATCAAGTTAAGTAAAAGAACATCACAAGCAGTTATCAAAGTAAGAGAAATAACCCCAATCTAGTTGGTCTTGATTTCTCAATAGTTTGCTCCTAAGCTACCCTTGACTTTCCTCCAAAGTTTTTCTTGGTTCTAAAAGCTTTGGGTTTTTGATTGTAGCACTAATAGTCGCTGGTCACGAGGGAGCTGAAGCAAGTGCCTTTGGCTGTTCCACAAAAGCATCTTTGGAGTACCATTTGAGTCTTTGTACTTTGCAAAGTCCACTATAGTGGGAGAAGACATTGCAAGGGGGGAATTAGACACGGTTGCCTTTTGTTGGTTGAATTGAGTTTAGAGTAGTGATTGAGCCACTGAAGTGGAATTGAGCTTGTTAAGCCAATCCACCTTGAATTTCATTGACAAACAATCACTGAAACAAACCTCTTCTTCAAGTTTTGGAAAGTTTTTATCACATTGTATCATTGTCATTTACATCAATTGCATTGTAAACAGGTGCATTTTTGGTAGAAGCCGAGACCCTTTATTTGCCAAGCTTGAATTGTTTGGAAAATGGCATGAAATGAATACTCTAATACTCTAATATTCTCTACTGTCAACAATATGGTCACAATTGACAAAGCAACTCTTGCTGGTTTTCTAACTTGTTTATAGGCTTCACAAAACAAAATCCAGTTTCTCCAACTTGAATCATAGTTCCAACAATATGAACTACAACAAAGGAATCAACATTCATAACTAATATTTATTCAAAGCAATTCTCCATTTAAATTTGACAAATATTCTTGTCAACTGTTGGTACATGATCAGATCAATGATGCCATGTCAAGAGCAAGTTCACATGAAGATGCAAAAGTTTCGCCTGTGCTTCCGAAGCCCATCATTAGACCTTGGGAAGAAGTCATTAACGACAAGGATTGAACCGGTCTCAGATATGAAAATGAAGTGACCTTTCACATTCCAATCTACTTCAAACCAATCAAGTTCAGAGTGTTGGGTTTCTTTAAGAAAACCCATCTTCATCTAATCTATTTCCACATTATATTCCCAAATTCCAACATTGTCATTGAGTTGGCGACATGAAAGATTAGTGTTTTGATCGTCACCTTTTTGAGCATTGTTGAAAGCATGCTCATCATTCAAAGAGATATTTTAGTCACAAGAACCCTATGAGAGCAAAGATTCACCTTGGATGGTTTGCTTCTTGGAAATGGTCTTCAACAACCAATAAGATATATTGGTTATAATGTAGCATTCATTCTCAAGTATTGAAGCATCTTGTAGTGGAGAGATTTTCATCTTCTCACCTTGTATTTGACAGGGGTGAATTGATAGTTAGCTACTAGTTTCGAAGTCATATCAAGCAAGCCTAAGCCACAACTAGAACTAGAGCCAACAACCAGTGCCTAGAGCTAGAGTCAGAGCTGTAGCCAAAGACAAACTCATGCTCCATGAACACCATTTGGTTTGTGGCCCTCCTTAAACCACCACTTAGTAGAAGACTTACTACTTCTGCTAGACAATATTTTGCGGTCATCTTTAAACCACCATTTCAACAGTTTATGATATCTTTAAACCATCATCAGAGGACACTTCCATCTCAAAGAAGACATGAAATTCTAGCCAATTTTGAAAATGTTCCGGGAACTGCCGAGTGTTAGAGTTGAGTTCTAGAGTTGTTGGTCAGCCTTAAACCACCATTTAGTAGAAGACTTCGACTTCTGCTACCCATTTGGTTTGTGTTCTTCCTTAAACCACCATTTTCAAAGAGCACATCTACCCATTATACGTTACCCACTTCCATATTTCAGCTCTCTTCTTGGACTCACATACAAGCCTTCGAATTGGGGGGGGTGGTAATGTTGGAAACATAATCCTTGGGGATTATGTAAATTTGGATTATTCACTTGTGAATAAGGCGAAAAGCCACAAGTGAACTTGAAGAGGCATATGGAGTCAAAGAGTCCTCTTAGAAGATGAGACCAAGGGTCATAAGAAATAATATTCATGTGTATCTACTATCATATGAATGAATATTGCATCTCACATTTATTTAAAATCTGTCTTCTAATCTTGTGAGTCTAACAAATCAGAAATAAAACATATTATATTTTATGACAATTTTGGGTTCCAGGAGCTCATTTGCACTTTGGTTTTGGACCTTGGTTGTTTTTAATTCTGGCATCATCATGGTAAAAACATGTCTGCCACACTTTATTTTGGCCATGGAAGCAGAAATGTGGCTGGAATTGATCTCTCCTTGTTAGGATATTTCGACACATAGGAAATAGTGAAGTATAACTTGGGCTAGCGTAGAGTTAGGTAAAGTGTGTTTCTTTACCATGTACATATGTGACTTATAATCTGACGGTCACGATATGTAGTGATCTGACGGTTCACTCTCTCCTTGGTATTACCGACACTTGATCCGTGGCTTAACACTCGATTGGTCCATGATCTCTATTTAAAGACCATGGAGGGTCATTTGTCTGGTAACCGTTTATGAGAGAAGCTTATGTAAATTTTCCTCCTTTATATTAATAAATTGCCTGAAGTGGCCGCGTTGGCTCAGGCTATTGATTGTTTTCCTCTTCAAGGGTTTTAACCACATCAAATACTGGTGTACTGATTTGTGATCTGTTTGTGAGCGGTGACCTTTGGTGTTTGATCTAAGGAACTTACCTGTAAATTCCTACATGGTATCAGAGCCATTTTGAGGGCCACAACTGTTGTTGATCCAAATCCGAAGTCGGTTTGACTGCACGCGACTGCCGTTTTCCAGATCTACTATTTTTGACCACTTTCAGGCCGGGAGAACTGCTTTGTTGTGTCCGGAGCGTCTGTTACAATGAGGAACCCTTTCCGTTTCATGCGAAAAGGTTTCCAGTTAACAAGTTATGTCATTTTAGATCTCGAGGTAACAGTTTTTTTTTTTTTTTTTTGGTTTATTTTTTGCAGTTGTATTTATTAATCCTTATGTTTATTTCGGTTCCCTCTTTTTATTTCAGTTTATAGTTTATTTTATTGCCGGATCTATACCCTCTTCTCTGTGTATGCTCTTTGCTCTGCGCTGTGTGTGATCTCGGCAAATCAGAAACATGAAGATAGGATTTTTTTTTTTTTTGCTACGTATGCTCTTTCCCCGCGTCTTTGTGCTATCTCGGGAAATCATAAATAGCGAAAGAAATGATAGTTTCTGGCAAGGCTAACTGGAAATCTAACATTATGCCGTAAGGGTTGTTTTTTGTTTTTTTTTGTTGCACGGATTTTGTGTTTTTTTTGCAGGAAAAAACACACACATCGAAGATCTAAAAAAAAAAAAAAACCTCTTCCTCCTTTCAAACAATTACATAATCTTTTTACTAGCTCACTTGGTGTAAAGTTACTTTATGAGAATAGAGGTCTTGGGTTCAAGTCTCTCTCATGTTTCTTTTTCTAAAAAGCTTTTTGTTAAGTTACTTATTCTTAAAAAGCATTTTGGCAAGTTGTCGGGTTTAAAAAAATGAGTTTTTTTTTTAAAAGCACATGCAAAAGTAACATTGTAAAAGTGACTCTCACTTATTTATAAAAGTGGGTCACATAAAGTAGTTTTTTTTTAAAGTGAGTTTATTGTATTAAGTTTGGAAAAAGGGGCGGGTGGTATTTAAAAAAAAAAAAATTACATCTTCATCATCATTTTTCAACCTCTCACGTAACTATTTGGCATCTACTACGACCTTTTTTCAAAAAGGCATAACTTCTTCATCCGGAAGCCATTTTTAGAGTCGTTTTTTTGAACCGGCCTAATTTTTCGAGATCTTTCCATTGGAGTAGTTGGTTCAGCCCTTTCAGCTTCAGTTTAAAAAAAATAAAATGGAAAGTACATGCCCGGTTATTCTTAACAACACCAATTATTTCGAATGACTATCCTACATGGTAGATTTACTTAGAAGTAAAGAACTTTATAGAATAGCCACAGGATAAGAAACTAAACCTACCGATGGAGATAAAGCCACTAAATGGGAAAATAAACAAGATCAAGCACGAGGGTTGATAGGAGTGTCCATTGCTCAAGATCTTAGATTTCATATCCAAGACATTGACTCCCCTAATAAAGCTATGAAAAAGCTAAATACTGTTTTTGGCATTAAAAATGAAATCAGAGTCCATCAGCTTGAAAATGAGTTGCTTACTTTGGACCCCAATAATTTCTCCTCTATTGAATATTTTCTGTCGAAATTCAAGACCCTTAGGCTTCTTTTAGAAGGCTGTAAGGTCAAAAAAGAAGATGGTAGCCTTATCTATTGCATTCTTGCTAAGCTTGGCCCTGCATACTCTGTATTTGTTTCCACCTTCCATTCCACTAGAGAAGCCCTCATTTCTCAAGGTACAACCTACAAGCCCCCCTCTTTTGATGCCTTTTGCGATTCTTTAATAAGAGAACAAGAAAAACTCTTACACCTTGTTCTTATTAATACTGGAAACTCTTCTAAGAAAGCATTAGTAGCCCAACAACAATCATACCAAAAGAATTTTAAGAAGCAACATCCTAAAAAGAATGGTCCTAAACCAAACGAGGGTCTTAAGCAATTTCAGCCGCAAACTAAAAAAGCAACTCAACAAAATGATAAGGCATATAAAAACAAAGGGAAGAAGACTGATAGACATTGCAACTTTTGTAATCGTGATGGCCATGTAGAGTCAAAATGTTTTAATGGAAGCCCTGGAAGCAGCACTGAAGAAGCACAATATCAAATTGGAGCACTCTTCAACTTCATCTTTGGGAATGATACTTTCTGCTTGTGGTTGTCAAGCATCAAGATCTGGTTATGCTTTGAATGTATCTTCTTCATCTCATTCTCATGAGTGGCTCATTGATTCTGGAGCCTGTTACCACATGGCCAAAAATAAAGCCATGTTTTCTTCTTTAAATGATTGTAACACCAAAAATATTTATGTTGGTGATGATAGATCTCTTAATGTTGTAGGGTCTGGAACCATTCATCTAGATAATGGTCAGTTTAATGATGTATTATGTGTTCCTACCTTGTCCTGCAACTTTCTATTTGTTTATCGGATAACTCATTCAGGTGAAGGGAAAACAATAGAATTCTCACCTCATGATGTTGTAATTAAGGAACTCAAAGATCCTAGACATATTTTAGCTACTGGCATTGCTAATGATTCCACAAGGTTGTATAAGTTTGAAAACTTTGGGTCATCATGTCTTCCCTTCGTTTTTGTTGCTCATAATGATGAAGTGAGCAAACTTTGGCATGAGCGATTTGGTCACTTAAACTATCGTTCTCTTCAAACTCTATGTAAAGAAAATATGGTGACAGGTCTTCCTATGGTATCTTGCCGAGATGGTGTTTGTTTCGGATGTGTACTAGGAAAACATCATCGGGATAGTTTTGACAAACGTGCCTCTTGGCACGTTTCAACCCCTTTGCAGCTTGTGCACAGTGATTTATGTGGTCCACATCCTGTTGTTTCTTTCTCTGGCTGCAAGTACTTCTTAACTTTCATTGATGATTTTTCCAGACGCACTTGGGTATACTTCTTAAAACTCAAGAGTGACGTTTTTAACATGTTCTTGGCCTTTAAGGCCTTTGTTGAGAAACAATATGGACATCACATTCTTAAGTTAAGAACTGACAATGGAGGAAAATATGCTAACAACAAATTCTTCAGCCCCTTTGTAGCTTGTGCACAGTGATTTATGTGGTCCACTTCCTGTTGTTTCTTTCTCTGGCTGCAAGTACTTTTTAATTTTCATTGATGATTTTTCTAGACGCACTTGGATATACTTCTTAAAACTCAAGAGTGAAGTTTTTAACATGTTCTTGGCCTTTAAGGCCTTTGTTGAGAAACAATATGGATATCACATTCTTAAGTTAAGAACTGACAATGGAGGAAAATATGTTAACAACAAATTTATCCACTTTTGCACTGAGCATGGCATTCAATTGCAACATACTGTTCCATATACTCCACAACAAAATGATGTAGCTGAAAGGAAGAATCGCACTCTAAAAGAAATGGCTAATTGTATGCTTCAATCTAAAGGACTTAGTCTTAATTTTTGGACAGAAGCAATTAACTGTGCAAATTACATAGTAAATCACACTCCTAAGGTTTTAAGGAATATAACTCCAGAAGAAGCCCGAAGCTCAATCAAACCAGATGTAATTCACTTTCGTATTTTTGGAAGTGAAGCTTGGGCCCATATTCCAGATGCAAAACATAAAGCCTTAGAACCTAAGAGTGAAAAATGCATTTTGTTTGATATTCTGAAGATGTCAAAGGATATAGACTTCTTCAACCAAAATCCAAAAATGTAATCATTAGAAGAGTTGTAAAATTTGATGAAAATATATCTTCTTGCGATCCTAGTTCGGTGGGTGTGCCACCTTTGACTAGCGAGCCTGATTCAACATATGTGCCACCTCTCTCTATCTCTTCTATTTTTGACAGCATTCCTTCTAGTTCAGATGATGACAACGAGGATGACAATCCTCCTCCACCTCCTCAAGATATTCCTTCAACTCCACAACTTCCAAGATGGGTCTGCTCTACTCGGGATGCAGCAGGTTCTCTTGCAGGTCACCCTGTAGATCAACGTCGTACACATTCTCAGTTCGAAAGAGCCCGTTCCTTATTATTTCAAGTTCCAGACAATCTTGATCCAGACACCTTTGAAGAAGCTTCAGGTCATCTAGATTGGGATGAAGCTATGAATGAAGAATTTCGTTCCTTATTGGCAAACGATACTTGGGATCTTGTTCCTCTTCCCAAGGGAAGAAAACTTGTCAGATGCAAATGGGTTTACAAAACAAAGTTTGGACCCGATGGAAAAGTGGATAAGCATAAAGCTCGTCTTGTTGCTAAAGGATTTTCACAAGTTGAAGGCATTGAATATACTGAAACTTTCTCCCCTGTTGCCAAAATGAATTCTATTCACCTTGTTCTTTCCCTTGCTGCCTCCTTTAAATGGGAAGTCCATCAGATGGATGTTAAATCTGCCTTCTTACATATAGATTTACATGAAGAAATCTACATGGAAGAACCACCTGGCTTTATCCAAAATGACTCTAGCCTTGTTTGTCGCCTTAGAAAGTCTCTCTATGGTCTCAAACAAGCTCCTTGGGTTTGGTATGCCAAAATGGATAGTTTTCTCTTAGATAATGCCTTTTCTAGGTGTCATTCTGACAACACTGTCTACACCAAGAAAGTGGGTAAGTCCTTCATCATCCTTGTTCTTTATGTTGATGATCTTATCCTTATTAGTAGTGATCCCAACCATATAAACCATGTGAAGTCTTGCCTCAAAAAGAAGTTTGAAATGACAGACTTAGGACACTTGCATTATTTCCTTGGTCTTCAAGTCTTGCAATCCAAAGAAGGTATTACCCTTTCTCAGTCCAAGTATGCTTGTGATCTTCTACGCCACTTTCTCATGGAAGAACCGACTATAGTTTATTAGTAAATAAAAGTGAGAAAAAGGGGCTAACTCACTTAAATAAAATAAAGTGTCTCCCTAGTTGGTGCAACGTTATAACTTAAGGGGGAGCCTTGGGGGTCCAAACCACGTAGGAGAGGGGCTCACGTAGCCTCTAGGAGCATCTGCGCAGTCTTATGAGGAGCACATGGAGAGAGAGGGACCACGTTAGGGTTTTGGAGGAGGGCCAGCGTTATAAAAGGTGGGAGAGCCATCTCATTTGGCATTCTTGTTGTTGATGATATTTGAGCTAGACTTTTGTCTTCTTGAGCACGCTCGCTGTTTAGCTTGTCTGCAGCACTGTTTAGTGTGACTGAGTGTCTCCGGTCGGAGATCTCACCCTTAGCCCCGAGGGACTTTGAGTGCCCGCTCGGGCAAGGTATTTTCTACAGTATTTAGCAGAGGATTTGGTTGTTGTTTTGCGGAGGAGATGGGCTTCTTTTGGTGACTGCGCAGTCCCTAGGAGAGAGGACGCAGTTCTTGGAGGTGGTGTTCTATTGTGGGGTTTTCTGTAGAAGATTCAGTGGGATACAGTGTGGAGGTTCAGTCTTCATCAGTGGGAGAATTTTCGGGGAGTTTGTGGCCCGATTTCAGCATATATCATTAGGCATCTACGCTGGGCCTGGAGGGACAGCGTTTTTCTTTGAGGAGGGTTTCTGAGGTGATTTTCGGACGCTGACCATTTTCTATATGGTTTCTGGGTTTTGTCCGGGGTGGTGAGTTCAGGTGTTCTACAAATTTTCAGCTCATTCTGGTAAGGGGATCAGCCCCAAGTTCCAGTCCATTCCAGCAGTAGTAGTTTACGGCAGTTTCTTCTAGCAGTTGGGACGCAGTTTCTGTAGCAGCCATTTCCTGTTTTCTGAGCGAGCTCTTCACTTGCCTTGTGCAAGGATAGGTGCTTTTATTTTGATTATCCATTGTATCTCATTATATTCTCAGATTAATAAAATGGCTTAGCATTCCCGGCATTTTTATGTGTATTTTCTTTATGTTCTATTTCCGGCATTTTTCTATATTGTTGTATGCTTGTATTGTTGTCTATTTCCCATTCGGGATATTACAGTGGTATCAAAGCATAGATCTGGCTCAGCCTATGGAGCTAGCATTCTATGAGGCTGAGGGATAGACCCCATATCTGTTACCAGGGTAAGAAATACAGAGACGTTGAGCGTAGGTTGGAGAACACCTACGGAGAGGGGGACTGTGTTCGAGTGGTGGACACAGATCAGGAGAAGCCTGAGATATACAGAGATCAGGAGCAGCCTAAGACAGATTCAGAGTAGAAGCAGCCTGTGGGGGATGCAGAGCAGCAGGGTCCTATGGCAGATGAGGAGGATGCGAGGAGATTTAGAGAGGCGCTCCTCCAACACATGCAAGATGTGTCACAGAGACTCACTGCACTGGAGGTTAGGTAGTAGGAAACCCCAACGGGTTTTCAGATTGGTGAGTGATCAGGCACGTCACACCATATGCCGGAGCGTGATGTTATCCCCATCATGGCATCGCATGCACCCACGCGATCCACTGTGCCCACTTTCCTAGCAGAGGACACAGGGGTAGAAGCACAGCGGGAGCCGGAGGTTGACCCTGGCCAGATGGATGCCTACATTGCAGAGTACCTGGCATGCGGGCCAACCATCAGAGATATTATCTCATTTAGAGATTATGTTCAGCTCCACCGTGATGGTAGACCCCGTGATCATCACAGGGGACACAGTCATCATCTTGATGACCACCGCGCAACTAGCAGATTTCATTTGCCCATGTTTGATGGTTCATCAAACAGTTCGGTAAAGTCTTGGGTAGAGAAGTTGGATATCTATTTCTAGCTTAATTAGATGTCGCAGTCAGAGGCCATTAAGGTGGCAACATTACATCTGGAGGGTGAGGCCCAGGACTGGTGGTTTCATGGGATGACGACACTCGGGCATTCTACAGTGGGGACATATGCCGAGTTTACCGAGAGGGTGATAGAGCGTTTTGACAGGAGGGATCCGGAGTAGCACTTCGTTGAGCTGACAAAGCTCAAATAGACTGGGAGTCCTGAGACTTACATTTCAGATTTCTTGAGGGTTTCAGTGATGGTTCCAGATCTATCCATAGGACGGATGGTCTACATGTTTATGGAGGGATTAGCAGAGCCACTTCGTGGCCCAGTCAGGTCGACTAGACCAGCTACACTCCAGGAGGCTATCAGCAGGACCCGAGACTTACAAGATGTCTTACCCAAGAGTCGGACACCTTATCCTCAGAGACAGGCTTTCCAGCCTAAGGGGAAGGACGTGAGGATTCCGCCTCCCAAGGGGAATCCCGGATGGGTACAGGTTGATGATGAGGCTAGGAGGGAGATGAAGAAGAAACGGTTGTGCTTCACCTGCCAGGAGCCATGGGCACCGAAACATAGATGTGCTGCGGGGAAAGCACATTTCATTGAGGTCTTCTTCGAGAACAGCGGGGAAGAGGATGAGGAGGATGATGTGGAGGTAGGAGATAGTTGTGCAGTGCAGGGTACCTTACCACCTCCACCACCAGCAGCAGGTGGTGCATCATTTGCACCTACTGGAGGAGCTCTAGAAGCATTGCGGGGAGTTCCTAAGTACTTGACGCTGCGCGTAAAAGGGACAGTGCGTGGCCAGCGTGTCTTAGTCTTGGTCGACAGTGGAGCAACCCACAACTTTATCGATGCCCAGATGGTTGAGCGGAGAGGTATAGAGACTGAGAGTTCTGATGGGTTTTCAGTTTTGGTCCCAGGAGATCAGACCATGGTGTGTGCATGATACCTTCCCGAGTTATCAATGACAATGGGCACCTATACATTGACCGATCATTTTTTCGTGGTCAATATTCCGGACACCAACATGATATTGGGTGTTCAGTGGCTTATTACTCTAGGGAAGGTCACGACAGATTGGAAGGCCCTAGAGATGGAGTGGGATGATCACAAGATGGGGAGGCATGAGAAGATACGGGGACAGCACACATACCCGCCTCAAACTGTGTCGGCACATAGGATGGAGACAACCTTCTATAAGGAAGACATAGAGTGGGCAGTAGAGCTGCGGGCATCGGAGGCAGCGACTACGGGATAGGCAGTGCACCCAGAGGTACAGACCATCCTTGACAGGTACACCACAATATTCAGGGATAATCTGCCAGGGCAGCCACCGGATCGGGGGTTTGAGCATACCATTGAGCTTGAGCAGGGTATACAGGCAGTGATCACCACACCCTATAGGCATCCCAAGGCCTATCGGGATGAGATTGAGCGAGCTATTCAGGAGTTGCTGGCCCTTGGGCACATTCGGCCGAGCACGAGTCCTTTTGCTTCTTCTTTGGTGTTGGTGAAGAAAAAGGACGGCACATTGCGGATGTGCATTGACTACAGGGCTCTGAAAAAGAAGACCCTGAAGAACAGGTATCCCATTCCCAGGATCGATGAGTTGATGGACGAGTTGAGAGGAGCACAGTTCTTCTCAAAGATCGATTTGAGATCCGGGTACCATCAGATTCGCGTGAGGGAATAGGACATTCCCAAGACCGCTTTCAGATGTCATTATGGGCACTTCTAGTTTCTGGTTATGCCTTTTGGGCTGACCAATGCACCCGCCACCTTTCAGTCATGCATGAACCATATCTTCCGCAGTCATCTGAGGAAGTTTGTATTGGTCTTCTTCGATGACATACTCATATACAACAGGACTTGGGAGGAGCATCTCCAACATATTGAGACAGTATTACGCATCTTGGAGGAGCAGCAGTTCTATGCCAAGCTCTCCAAATGTGAGTTTGGGTTGACGGAGATGTTGTACTTGGGACATATCATAGGAGTGGACGGAGTGAGAGTCCACGAGGAGAAGATCCAGGCCATCAGAGATTGGCCAGAGCCGAGGAACATGACCGAGCTTCGGGGATTCATTGGCATTTGCACTTACTACAGGAAGTTCGTGAAGGGTTTCTCACAGCTCGCTGCACCCCTCACAGATTTGACAAAGAAGGGGGCATTCAGTTGGTCAGATACAGCACAACGAGCCTTTGATAGGCTCAAGGAGGTGATGAGTAGCTGCCCCGTGCTTGCATTGCCGGATTTCACGCAGCCATTTGTCTTGGAGTGCGATGCGTCAGGAGAGGGGATTGGCGCAGTTTTGATGCAGGGTGGTCATCCTATAGCTTTTGAGAGCCGGAAGCTCCTTCCGCATGAGAGGTTGTATTCCATATACGACAAGGAGATGTTGGCCATTATGCATGCATTGGCCAAATACCGGCAGTATTTAGTGGGCAGCAGATTCAGGGTGAGATCCGATCACAACAGCCTCAGGTTCTTTCTGGAGTAGAAGCAGCTGCAGGAGAGGCAGCAGAAGTGGATCAGTAAGATCCAAGCGTATGACTTTGACATTGAGTACGCCAAAGGCAAGAATAACGTGGTGGCAGATGCCCTTTCACGTAGACCGGCCACGTTATCACTTATGAGCTTGGATGCAGATTGGAGGGCTCGACTGTTAGTGGAGTACTCCAAGGACAGGTTTGCATGTGAGGTGTTGGATGGACAGGTAGCAGATGACAGGTACAGGGTGGTTGATGAGATTATCTACTACAGGGACAGGATCTTCTTGACTGAGGGATCTCAGCTTAAGAAGAAGATACTCCATGCATCTCATGATTCTCCATTAACTGGCCATCAGGGGTTTACCAAAACCTACAGGGCCATTAGAGAGAGGTTCTCATGGAAGGGCCTCAAGGAGGACGTACTCCAGCATGTCAGGGAGTACGATGTTTGTCAGAGGAACAAGGGAGAGATGAGCCATCCCACAGGGTTGTTGCAGCCTCTTCCCATTCCAGAGGGGAAATGGGAGAGCATATCGATGGACTTCATCACAGGGTTGCCCATGGTGCAGGGCAAGGACTGCATCTTTGTCGTCGTTGACTGACTGACGAAGTATGCTCATTTTTTCGCCATATCTGCCATATCTGCACACCACACAGCAGCACAGGTGGCCGAGCTGTTCTTCAGGGAGATTTTCAGGTTGTATGGTCTACCTAAGACCATTATTAGTGACAGGGACAGCCGCTTCATGGGCAGGTTCTGGCAGGAGCTTTTCTGGCTAGTGGGGACAGAGTTGACACCGAGCACTAGTTATCACCCACAGACGGATGGACAGACAGAGATAGTTAACAAGTGGCTAGAGGGCTACTTGCGTAACTATGTCAGCGGGCAGCAGCGAGCGTGGCTGAAGTGGCTGCATCTGGGAGAGTATTGCTACAACACGACACATCACATGACTATTGGTATGTCACCCTTCTATGCTTTGTATGGGTATCATCCTTTATCTTTTGCTGACATGATGTTTGGTGCTAGCAAGGCTCCGAGAGCCAAGATTTGGATCCAAGAGAGTCAGGATATCCTCCGAGCTCTCAAGGATAACATGGCCACAGCACAGAATCGGCAGAAGCTGTATGCTGATAGGGGTCGGGTGGAGAGACAGTTTGAGGTTGGGGACTTGGTCTACCTACGATTACAGCCATACCGACAGTCATCACTCAAGCAGAAGGGGGATGAGAAGCTTAAGCCCCGCTTTTATGGACCATATAGGGTGATACGCAGGATTGGACAGGTTTCATATGAGTTGGAGCTGCCCCAAGGCAGCAAGATTCATAACATTTTTCACGTATCATGCCTGAAGAAGGCATTGGGACAGCAGGTGACAGTCACGGATGAGCTACCACCTACGGATGATAAGGGGCATCTGGTGTTGCAGCCAGAGGCTATTATTGATACCAGGGAGAGGCAGCTACGGAGCAGGACAGTCCGGGAGTTCTTGGTGAGGTGGAAGAATTTTCCGGATGAGGATGCCACCTGGGAGAATGAGAAGATTATGCAACATCCATCACTTCAGTTACTTGAGGACAAGCAACATTTTGCCGGGGGAGACTGTAATATTCCTAATTAGCACCGCTAATTGGAATATTTGATTTTTGTATAGTTTTTCAGACTATAGTTTATTAGTAAATAAAGTGAGAAAAAGGGGCTAACTCACTTAAATAAAATAAAGTGTCTCCCTAGTTGGTGCAACGTTATAACTTAAGGGGGAGCCTTGGGGGTCCACACCACGTAGGAGAGGGGGCTCACGTAGCCTCTAGGAGCATCTGCGCAATCTTATGAGGAGCACGTGGAGAGAGAGGGGCCACGTTAGGGTTTTGGAGGAGGGCCAGCGTTATAAAAGGTGGGAGAGCCATCTCATTTGGCATTCTTGTTGTTGATGATATTTGAGCTAGACTTTTGTCTTCTTGAGCATGCTGGCTGTTTAGCTTGTCTGCAGCACTGTTTAGTGCGACTGAGTGTCTCCGGTCGGAGATCTCACCCTTAGCCCCGGGGGACTTCGAGTGCCTGCTCGGGCAAGGTCTTTTCTACAGTATTTAGCGGAGGATTTGGTTGTTGTTTTGTGGAGGAGCCGGGCTTCTTTTGGTGACTGCGCAGTCCCTGGGAGAGAGGATGCAGTTCTTGGAGGTGGTGTTCTATTGCGGGGTTTTCTGCAGGAGATTCAGTGGGATATAGTGTGGAGGTTCAATCTTCATCAGTGGGAGAATTTCCGGGGAGTTTGTGGCCCGATTTCAGCATATATCATTAGGCATCTGCGTTGGGCCTGGAGGGACAGCGTTTTTCTTTGAGGAGGGTTTCTGAGGTGATTTTCGGAGGCTGACCATTTTCTATATGGTTTCTGGGTTTTGTCCGGGGTGGTGAGTTCAGGTGTTCTGCAGATTTTCAGCTCATTCCGGTAAGGGGATCAGCCCCAAGTTCCAGTCCATTCCAGCAGCAGCAGTTTACGGCAGTTTCTTCCAGCAGTTGGGACGCAGTTTCTGTAGCAGCCATTTCTGTTTTCTGAGAGGGCTCTTCACTTGCCTTGTGCTCAGATTAATAAAATGGCTTAGCATTCCCGACATTTTTATGTGTATTTGCTTTATGTTCTATTTCCGGCATTTTTCTATATTGTTGTCTTGTATTGTTGTCTATTTCCCATTCGGGATATTACATGGCGGGGTGGCTTGAGCTCCTTCGGCTAATGGTTGGTTGACATTTGTCTTTGTCCTTTATTGTGGTTGAAGCATGGTGTAATTTGATTGGTTTGAGTTGGACCAGCCAAGGGAGGCACCAGGCCAACCAAAGGCCTCCATGTGGCCTCCTGGTGGCCAATTAAAATTTTTGTTAAGGGCCAAGCGCACCCCACAGGAATCGAACACGGGACTGGGAAACAACAAACCACAAGCCTTACCGCTATGTCGCCGAATGGTTCTTAACAACCATATGTTAAAAAGAATATTTAAATTTTAATAGTGCGCCATTTGGGGGTGGGGTGGGGCTAGCCCTAGTCTGGTCGCCATTTGAGCACTGTAACTTGATGTAAACACCAATTTTTGAGCATAATGAAAGAGGCCCAACCATTGGAAGCTGGACCAGGAGATGTAGCCCAGGAGGGGTGAAATCCTTCATCATTTGTTGTGTTGTGTTTACTGTTATGGTGATGTTGTCTCTTGTTTTCTGCAAAAACTGAACTATTTATTCATGTTTATATGTTTAAGAATTTCATATAAGAGGCTTAAAAAGCTAATTAATCACTTGCAAAGTTTAACATAATCCTCAAGCAATTTCATATACAGATCAACATCCTATATTGTTCTCTATTTTTTACCAACTTTACCTCAAACCTATTCACCACATGCCTATCTTCTTCAAGAGCATAACTTTTAGCACCCTTATGTATCGATAAGGTAATTTATATTCAAAGCATGATTTTTATGATTTCTTGTTAGTAGAAATAGAATAATTGATTCTTTATATTCTCTAATTATTTGGATTGACTCAAATAGATTTTTAGACCCTGTTCCTGCTCATCCGACACCAGTATTATCCATCCGGTACCAACGCTGCTCGTCCGGTATTTTTGTTCTTGTTCGTTCGGTACTTGCATTCGTCCTATACTGACCCTATTCATCCGGTACCAAACCCGAGTTTTCAACTTCAATGGTTCGAGTGATCTACTTCCGATGAGGCCAAGGGAATTGATGGTCACAACATCACCCTTTTTTGGGAAAATCTAGTTACGCTTCATCCTCATGCACTGTGTGTCATGAGGATGAAGCCAAATATGTGAAGGAAAGAAAATTGTAATATTTTTATGATGATTTGATGATATCTTTAATCTTTGTATGTAACGACCATTCCTCTATAAGAGAAGGCTCATAGATGATAGGTGAAAGAAGAGAGAGCAATTTTTAGCCTTTTTAGGTATAGTTTTGATGGAGATTTAATTTTGTAAACCTTTTTTGTGAAATCAATGGTATGAGCAGCAGTTGATAAATATGTTGTGTTAGTAGAGTCTTTAGTTCTGTAGTTTTCTCTTAGCTTTCCTTGTTAGCTCGGCAAGGGTCCACGGAAGCCATCAAGGTAAAGTTTTTAATATAATTATTGTGAATATAGCTTGGTTTGTGTGTGTAAAGAGTGACTTAGTGTTATAATTCAATTGCAAAGCATTTGATGTGATTTCAGTTCTGCTCTATGCAAGTAATCTGTTTGAGAGTGTGTGATATAAGTTTGGGGCTATTAGTTTTTGAATAAGGATTCATTAGTTTTGTGAATGCAAATTTTATTTTTCGGGCTGTATGTTTAATTGTTGTTTTGTATTTTGAAGAACAGGAAAAGTTAAGATAAGAGCTCTCACCATTCACCTTCATGTGTTGTTAAGTGAAGACTCTTGTTATACCTAAACATTTTCTGTATAAGAATCAGTGTTGATAATATCGGTATCGGCAAAATATTGACGAGGATCCAAAAAAGATCTTATCGGCAATATCGGTAAAAATATCGACAAATATTGGCAAGCATAAAAAATGCATAATATATTCATTTTTTTTCATAGTTTTAGACATATAAAGCAATAACAACATGAAATAAACACATTGTCACATAAATATGAAGAAAACACTGATATATATGATGTAGTGGATGTAAAATAAAAATGATACATCAAATGCAATACCAAATCCTACTGGTCCCTAATAATTGTCCAATCAAGGACAAAATAACATCACACATATAAAAGTGTCTCATCATCATGAGTTATATGTAGCAAAACAAATAAAACTAGCAGCATCTATCTGAAATCAATGCCTTCTCCCCCTTTTACGGGAAAACATGAGGGGTTGTTTGTTAGGCCTGCCCCTAGCAGTAGAAGGCCCTGACCCTGCACCTAATGTCAAATACTGATTGCTAGGTATGGAGCTCTGCTCTCCTATATCTATAGAAAATGGTGTTGACGTTGATGCTCCCACAATGTCCTCCTCCTCCTCCTGCTCCGAGTGCTACTGCTCCTCCTCCTCCTCCTCTTGTTGCCCCTATTCTAATGGTTCCTTTGGCTCTAACTGTGCAGGTGACTCCTCCGAGATGGGATCCTCAGTCTCCACCCTCCACTGAGACAATACATCAATATGTCTAAGGAAATGGCATCTGGATCCATTGGTGCTTGTATTTTCTTCACTCGAAGTCGGATATTGTAATGCACATACAATAAATCATTGAGACGTGCGAACTCCAACCTGTAAGAGTGTCAAAAAAACTAATGAGTCTTCCCTCTTGACACTTGAGGGTCATAAATTAAAATTACAATAAATGTAATTGCTCAACTGAAGGATGAAGGTCAAAGTTATACTTGTTGCGCTTTTTGGAGTGTATTTTCTCAAATACACTCCAATTGGGCTCACACCTTGAAGAAATTCATGTTTGACTCAAGATTCTTATGGCCAATTTCTGCAAATTTGGTGCCCTTGCACCATAGGTTCGCCACCAAATCTACAACAAAATAAATAAATAAAAATTTTAAAAGCATAAAACATAATTAAACTTTCAAATGCAAGTTACATAATTTAATTTTAAAAATCTAGAATTATAGTAAATTCTAATTTAAAATTTCTAATGAGTGATGGCTTGTCACTTACGTGGCATGAAGAGGGTCATTTCCCTAATAGCATCATCAAAGCCAAATAGGCCAACACAATCCTGATAAAATTGTATCTCGCGGTTGATTTTTCTACGAAGCTCAGGATCGGGTACCATCCTCTGAATACAAGAATGGAACCCTTCCATCACCTCAACATCAAAATCAAAGGTGCATTTATATGAAAATACTGGGTTGAGGAAGAGTGTTGTTGCAAGAATGGGTCGATGAAGCATCCCTATCCACTAACTATCAATCACATCCCATAATATCATATGTTTATCAAGCCCAACAGAACACTTGTCTGCATAATAAGAACGAATGGCCTCCTTGACCCTATCC
The DNA here is from genome assembly GCA_034641835.2 of Pinus albicaulis. Taxonomy (NCBI): domain Eukaryota; kingdom Viridiplantae; phylum Streptophyta; class Pinopsida; order Pinales; family Pinaceae; genus Pinus; species Pinus albicaulis. The sequence goes on from CM076570.1 coordinate 958,556,531, forward strand.
ATGGCATCATACACATAAGCCATTGCAAGCTTCTCCCCATCTACCAATCTCAGAACCTTTACTATAGGTTCACTAACTGAGCACACTTCTTCTACTCCTTGCCAAAATGTCTCAGTGTACACCATTTTTGTAATGGCTCTCTTGTCATGTCTCATGTTGTATCTACAATCACTCCACTCATCAGAAACAAACATTTGATTCAACTCAAACTGGCATCGAAGCAAAGAATGAAGAGTAATAAAGTTGGTGGCAAAACGTTTGATTGCAGGACCCCGCAAATCCTTGTTTTTGGTGAATCTCCTCATGAGGCTAAGAACAAAAGCGTGGTTATATATAAACTTGGGGATAATCCTAGCCATATCAATCACCTCCTTGATGAAGGAGAGTTTTCCCATATCCTCAAGCAGCAATACAATGTGTAGCACATGGAGTCCAAAACAATGTGCGGTGCCTCTCCATAAGCATCTTGCTGACAACCACATAATTAGCTGCATTATCTGTTATGACTTGCACCACATTCTACATGCCAATCTCTCGGATGAACCCATCTAACAACTCAGATATCGTTGCTGCATCTTCTGTGTGTGTCGATGCATCCATTGATTTAATAAACATCATACCTTTAGGACAATGTATCAAGAAATTTAGAAGAGTCCTACCCTTCCTATCTGTCCAACCATCAGACATCACTGTGCATCCAGACACTTCCCATGTCTTTTTCAACTCTGTCAATCTAGAGTTGATGTCCTGCTTTTATGCTTTAAGGATTGGCCCCCACAACTCCTCATATGTAGCACTTTTGTAACCTGGGCCCACAACAACAATAACATCACACATTGGCTGCCAAAATGGATTGGTTTTGGTGATGCTGAGAGGCAAGTCACTCCAAAATAGACACCTCCCCATAACTCTATCTGCTTCTAGCTTCTCCTTTTTCTAACAACTAATTTTATGGAAGGTTGTGATCCATGTCCTGTTCGTGGAACAAAAAATGATTACCTCCCACTCCCAACAACATTAGCATTAGTTGTTGCAGATGATGTTGTGGAGCCCCTCCCACTACCTTCAACCTCAAAATTAGAAGAAGATACGCTGAAAGATCTACCTGCACGTTCAACCTTGTTTCATTTTGCCTCTTCCTTCTTTCTATCTTTTTCATCAATAACTTCAAGAGCTTTTTGTATAAGCTCCAGACTAGAAACTGTACAAAGCCCAACATCAAGTCCAGAGAGTCTAGCCAGATGGTATTTCAATCTTGTAACCCCTCCTGTCATTTTGGTCCCACAAAATTTGCATGATAAATATGCCCGATTTGTCCCACCATCAGGCTCCCCATCCTCCCAAAATGGGTCCAAGGCTTTTGGCATATTTGACTTTTGTAGTGAACTAATTCAAACCTAGGGCACAAAAAAACAAAAAATTGGTATTAAACACCCATGCATAAAAATTTAAAAATAATAAGTAATAAGCATGTCATTTTAAAAAAAAAATTACTACAAGAATACAAATACATTATTTGCAATGTGAATGAAAATTTGGCAGTAAGAGGGGGCATAAGAATGTTTAAAAAAAATGAAGCTTGCTGTCCAAATATGGACAAAACCCTTGCATTGGCTCATGGGCATGAAAATCATAGTAAATGGAAAAAAACAAAGTAGCACAATGTTGGTAGGAAAAGAGGCAAGCATGCATAGCCCTAAATCTATGAAAAAATTCATTAAAATATGGGTTTGGAAGAACATACCTGTTAATGGAAGAGATGGAGTTTGTCTGACTATTCTTCAATCTTTGATGACGAAAAAATTCTTAGTTGCTGATGGTAATGGTTGTTCGATCACCAATTCCTCTTTGACAACCTCCACAATGCTTTCCCCTTCCTTCTCAGCCACTCACAAACAAAAATGAGAAAAAAAAATCGAGCTTTCCCCTTTCTAGCCATGGCTAAGAGAAGCCCAGTGATATTTTAGATTGTTGTGCGATATTTTGCTGAAATATCACGATATTTTCTTAGCGATATTTCGTTTCCCCGAAAATATCGCGATATTTCCGAATATTGGTGATATTTCGGCGTTATTGTCATCACTGACTGAAACACTAAGATCCTCTTGCTTGGTGTTGGATTTACTTGATATTGTACCCAGTGGACCAGGATGCTCCCAAGCTTGCCTTGACACTATTTGATGGGCATTGCTTGTTCTAGAGTCCAGAAGATGATGGTCATCCTTAGGATCACAAGGAAGGACTTGTACTCATTCTTGGAGACCCAACATTGGAGAGAGATAGTGCCACATCACCCATCTAGCTCTTGAGAGGGTGATGTAGGGCATCCAAAGCATAATTTTTGGAAATGGAGGCACTTTGAGGAACTTTTTGAGGTCTCTCTTCAATATTTGGAGTTGATTACGATGATGGGGCATCTCCGTAGCCCATTCCACACCTTTTTATGGCATTTATTGCTAAAAAATAAGATGACATCATGCTTTTGGGGGACATTGACCCAAACGTATGGGAATTTATGGCATTATTTTGTTGTTTTTAGCTATGGAGTTGGCTTCTAACCCCTTTTTTTTCCAAACACTCAAAGTCAAACTTGTTTTAGGGCTTGTAGGATTTTTTGTTTTGAAGGGATAGACCTCATATAATTAGAGGACCCCTCCACTTGACTTGGTCATCATCACACTTGTGAATTCAACCTCCTTAGGGAGAGTGTGAATTGCCTTGTCTACTTCTATTATTGGTAAAAATGTGATTTTTGTGGAGCATCTTGCTAGTGGAGATTGATTTTTTCTTTGGAGACTTAATTTTGGGATTGAAAGAAGGTTATTCTTCGAAGAATTTGTAAGTTTATTGCTGGCCTTTCTATATTTTAAATATGAATTAATTATTGCTAGGGTTTATAAATGTTCCATGACCAAATGCTTATTGTTTATTAGAGATCTTGGTAAGTTTTTGCATGCTAAAATTATTCCTCCATGAAACCTATAGAAGAATTCCTAGGGTGCATCTTCTATATTTAATTTCTCCCCTTACAAAAAAGATAGTTAGGGTTTTACAAGTGGAAAATTATCTTTCCCCCTTACTCGAAATGATTTCCATATTCCCTTAAGAATTTGCTCTAAAACTCCATTTTCCCAAGTTAGAATAGGCACTGGTCCAGTTTGTGTTGATAAAAAGTCATTAAAACTAAAATATTTTTCCTTCTATATTGTCTCCTAGGCTTTTTAAGGAGAACCGTTAGGGCTTTTCTAGGGAAAAATTGCTTGTAGGGTAATTTTGGATGGACGTTTATGGATACTGTTGGCGCTGGAATCGACACTTGGACTGTAGCAAGCACCTAACTAGACACATCCTGAACTCTAAGGCAATTTAATGTTTTGTTTTATGATATTGGTAGGTGGTGTAAACTCTGATTCACTGAAAAGAGATTTCAGTCAAATCCACAGTTCTACTAATGAGGGTACTGTAACTTGATGTGGTAGCAGAGTGCAAGTTTGTAGCCTATGAGGAGAGGAAACTGTAAGAGGAGAGAGGAAACAGTAGGTCTGTAAAACAGAAATCTATTGCATTTGGTAGAAATTCACAAAAGTAGCAATTTGACAATATTCCACTAAGAGAAATCTATTTCTAGTCTAACAAGATTCTCACTGAAATATCATGAAGAATAACTATCATGAGTGATGCTCTTCCACTGTTATAACATTTATTTTACCAAGAATGCTCATTGTGTGAGACTAAAAAAAACTGATAAAACACATAACATGCTTAAGAGACTAATAGGAACACATAATAGCATAATGGTTTGCAAATTGTAACTGAAAGAAAGGAGATATGGAAACACAAGTAAAGTTGACAATACACACAGCAAATTGGAGTTAATTCAGCTTTATTTTGCTGAGCAAGGAAATTAGATAAGTTAAAAGTAAGGCCTTCAAGTACAGTCTCTTCTAGTGGATGAGAAGAAGATGACCCAACAACTGGATTTGGAGAAAAAGGAAAGTATTCTTGCTGAGGGGTGATAAGAGACTGGTATTCGGGATGAGTTTGAAGGAATTTTAAAATATTCTTGAAGTCTTCTTCAGTTAAAACATCCCTATCAAGAAAAGGAGCAATAGCTAATACTTGTTGTAATTCCTCTTCAGTCAACACAAACTCTTATGATTTCTTATCAACACTAAGAAATTCAGTTTCTTCCTCTTTGACTAGAACAATACTTATTTCAGATTTACTAAGGGATGAGTGAGAAAAACTTTCAGCTGAGCCTAGGTTAACAACATCCACTTTATTTTCTAGGGGAGTAGCTCGAACTTGATATTTTTCAGTAGAACCTTTTGAAACTAAAACCTCTTGTGATTCTAAAGCATATGAAGGTACCTTTTCTTTGGAACATACTTTTTGTGTACCTTCTTCACTGACTGAGATGTGGCTTCAACTGATTTATGTTTTCCTTTTGCATCTTTAATGATCTTCTCTAGGTCAACAACTGGAGTCACAGTTGGAGATCTCTGATTCCTCCTTGTAGAAGGAGGTCTTGAAACCCCTTTTCCTCTTTGTGGAGTCGCCAGGTGAACAAATTCGCAGTCTTCTTCAAGTCACCAATTCTTGTTCACCATCAAGAACTGATTATCAACAATTCATGACAATAGACTCGGGAGAATACTTCATTACAAGGCCTTCGTCTCCCGGCAGACGCACCAAAAGATGTTGGCGCTGGAATCAGCACTTGGACTACAACAAGCGCCTGACCAGACACATCTTAAACACTAAGGAAATTTAATGATTTGTTTTATGAGATTGGTAGGTGGTATAAACTCTAATTCACTGAAAAGAGATTTCAGTCAAATCCACAGTTCTACTAATGAGGGTATTGTAACTTGATGTGGTAGCAGAGTGCAAGTTTGTAGCCTATGAGGAGAGGAAATTGTAAGATGAGAGAGGAAACAGTAGGTCTGTAAAACAAAAATCTATTGCATTTGGTAGAAATTCACGAAAGTAGCAGTTTGACAATATTCCACTAAGAGAAATCTATTTCTAGTCTAACAAGATTCTCATTGAAATATCATGAAGAATAACTATCATGAGTGATTCTCTTCCACTGTTATAAAATTTATTTTACCAGGAATGCTCACTGTGTGAGACTAACAAAAATTGATAAAACACATAACATGCTTAAGAAACTGATAGGTACACATAATAGCATAATGGTTTGCAAACTGTAACTAAAAGAAAGGAGATATGGAAACACAAGTAAAGTTGACAATACACACAACAAATTGGTAATAAGTCCTCAGTAGTATTATTCCATTTCATTCGCAAAAATTATTACAAATCATATGAGTAAAAAATTCTAAAACCACCAACCTTGAATTCATATTAGTTTGGCATATATATACAAAATATTATACTATCATCTTCCACAGAAAAAATGTAAATCTGTTTCAAAAGTCATTACAACCTTGTGCAAGAGGTGAGGCTTATCCCTTAATCTTAAATACAAAGTGCTATATTAAAAACAAGATAAACATCATGAATGCATCATGAAGGTTGTCACTCCAAAATGGTTGTATGAGGTAGCAGCCTATTTGAAGACCACTCTTTTGTTTTGGTGCAACCAATCTTCAGCAAAAAGTGTAAAAACAGTGAGAGTGTCATGTGGTTGTCTCCTTTTAAATGTGAAAAACAGAACCATGGTATTTCGGAGAAGAATGGATATGAGACACTTGGCAGCATCCATTGCAACTGAAAATTCCCTCCACTTCACCTGTTTAATATCACCATCCTGATTCAAACTAAAAAGTAGCCCCTTTCCACCACATGCTGATATTTCAAAATAATTGCTACCTTCGCAGAAAAGGTAACTATATCCGGAAAACATGGAACATTTATGCAAAAAATTTCTCCAAGGCAGCCCTGTTCTTCATTCGTCAGAGGTCCATAATAGAGGCAAAAATTCTAATGGCCTCTACTTTAGTCACCCTTTTATCAGACCTCTTTCTCTGTGCTTGATTCTTTGACTGAGTTTTATTCTTCCTTTCAATTTTGTCTTATGGGCTCTCTTCAATTTTGATAATTTCATCTCTTAATTTAGGATTGGCAATCAACTTGCTGTTCAGCCTGAGTTTTTTTTTTGGGTCTAGTATGAGGTCTCTTGACATAGGGATTAGGGATGAATTTGGACCTCTTTCCTCCATGTATGAATTTACTAGACTCTGCCTCCTCATCTTCTGACTCTGTGTACTCAGGGTCACTGCTGTCTTCATAGGAGGAATAGGAGTGTATCTCATTTTTCTTCCTCTTCTTGATCGAAGAACAAATGGAGGAAACTAATTTAGCCAAAGTAGGCTCTTCTTCTATGACATGCTCTGTCATTTTTTGTTTTCCTTTCTTAAGAGAAAGCAAAACATGTGAGAGGGTGGACTCTGTGAGAGATGTGCCACTACTTGGTTGTACTTGATGAGATGACTCAGGAACATGGCTTGAACTTTTCATACCAGGGTTGACTTCCACTGGTTCTTCTGCCATGAAGAGTTTCTTCTTAGGCTGGCTTCGTGAAGAGGAGGCAATTTGTTCTTTGTCCTTTGACATAGGTTTCTTAGGAGACTTTGTATTTCTCTGTTGCATTTTTTTCTTGTATTCATCCATGAAAGACCTTAGGGTTTGGGGTTCCCTAGGTGAGCTACTGACATAAACTTCATCAACTAGTGATACTGTTGGTGTAGGAATAGGATTTGCAGCGTTTCTACTTGAGCTTCTGGTTAGCCTTTTGGATGAGATAGAGGTAGGGTTAATTTGACAGAAGACTGATGAATGTACAGAGTTAGATGGTGAACTGTGTGAAATAGGGGCAATGCTGGTTTGCTCACGGATGTCTTTTTTCTTTGGCCTCCCTACCCTACTTCTTTCTGGAATTAATGCTACCAAACCCTTCCTCTCTTAAAAACCTATCCCAAGTAATTTTCTTCTTTCTGAGATGATAGACAACTAAAATTTTAATCAGCCCTCTGTGATACAAATTGTGCAAAGAGTAGTTTGGAATTTTTTGTAGCTTGAGGGACATTTTGAGCAGATATTTATACAGAAAATAGGGTAGGTTCAGAGGTTTATCTCCTGAGATGTGAGCAAGGAATCTTAACTGATAACAATGAACGGATTAAAGCCTCCCTTCGCATGTGATGTATTTTTGGACTGAGGTAATAACATGCTACCACTCGGCCTTAAAACAAGAGATGTGAGCAGTTGGATTCCACTTAATATTAGCATATTCGAGCTTTAGGTAAGAACTTACTTCTTCAGGCAGCGCTTTGCTTTTAAACCAACTTTCACCAGTTGCAGAAGTTTGGGTTGCATGGGCTATGATGGCCTCGGAAATGTTGAATGTTTTGCTGCCTAACTTGACCTTTTCACCATCGAAAGTCTCAGCAAAAGCCTGAGCTAGAGCCACATTCTCCCTAGAAAAATTTTGCAGGAATTTATACCAACCAACAGATTTGAACTGTGATTTAGCTCTAGCATCCACAAATATTGTATTTGCTGGCTCTAACTTGTTGACATTTCCTCCTTTCTCGCATCTTTCCGACAGCTAAACTGCTCACAAATACAACTATCGAACTCTGGTTGCAATATTGTCCACGAAGCCTTGATTTGCTTGCTTTGAAAACTGAAACTGCTTGCTGGAGGAATGGTATCTGTTTACCTGTAGCCTGCACAGAGGACTTAGGTTGAGTAAACACCGAGCTCTCTTCTCTAATTTCGCGCCTGCAATTATGGCAAGGAGTAATGACATGTTTTGAAATAATTCAAAAACAAGCGCCAAGTCGTCCCACTAAGCTTCACACTCCACCTTATCATTAAATGTCAGATTCCTCGTACTATGATTTATGCTTGTCTTAGGTGAAATAACTACAGGTTAGTAGCCTAGGTAAATTAACCATTCATTAATAATAATCCCCTTGGATCGAATAATAATTAATTTTAATTAAAAGAATAATTATATTCATAGCATAAGGGTTTTCAATGATATTCAAATATGAATGGTCCTTGCCTTTAAACATTCTCTGCTGCTCCCATATGCTTGATGAACAACTGTCTTTACCTCTGAATTGAGATAACCAAAATCTCAATGAAATAGTTACATTTTTCACTGTGTGAAATATATAACTTTCAATTCTAAGAAATAACTGCCCTTTATTGCATTACTGTTTTGACAATGAAATCACAACAAACGTAGCTATTATTCCAGACAAGATGACTGCAACTTTATTACCCAAACAATGACTGACCTTCGGCACTAACATAAGTCCAAATAGTGATTTTAACTTATTTTATGGCTCTAAAACACTAATGACACCTATTCACTTAAAATACCTCGATGTTGGGACTCTTTTTTACCTTTATTGGAAATGACTCAAACTTGGACATGGACTATAATTGAGTATAACTGTGGTAGTAGGGTGACATATGTAGTATTGGGCATGGAGTTTATGGACACATCACACTGGATATTTACAATGGAATGCCTCAACTAACTTACTAAACAAAAAACTTCTTAAGAAAATAACCATTGACTGGTCCTCCAGTCAGTTAATCATCATCCAAATGTTTGAGCAGAAAAGTATTGTTCTCCAAAATGTCAGCAATTCTAAATGGCCCAAACCACAAATTTTCAAACTTACCATGCTTTCCATGGTCTTCTCTCCCAACATCCCAATGCAACACCAAATCATTCTCCTGAAACAATTGATGATTTTCTCTTTTGTCAAAAAAAGATTTGACTTTAGCCTGATACTTTTGTACTTTTTCCAGAAATCATTCTCTGATTTGGTGTGCTTGTTGGGTCAATTTATTGTTGCAAATTAACGCAAGTATTTAATATTAATCTGGGTTGGTGAACTTAGAAGCATCCCCAAAGTATATGGGTTTCAATCATAGTCAAATTTAGAAATTAAACTTATTGATGGTTAGTGAAATGCATATTACAAATATAAAAACCAATTTAATTAATTTCTAAACAATGGATTAAGATATATGGAATAATAATCAAGAGGCTCTAACCTTAGAGATCCTGGTTGTCCTTAATTCTTTTGGTTGCATTGTATCATTAACACTATTGTGAAATCATGAAAGCGGGGAAATATAACTAACCAACAATGGATTAAGATATATGGAATAATAATCAAGAAGCTCTAACTTTAGGGATCTTAGTTTTCCTTAATTACGGTTTCATACATCGTTAATACCATTGTGAAAAAAATGAAAGTAGGAAATAATAAATCTAAGTAAACCGATTTCTGGAAATTCTGACTATGAAAACTAAGAAGTGCACTTCGTTGGTGTGGGGGCCTTCACCCTTGCCTTACTGTTGTGAAAGTATTCCTAGGCTACTCAAGACTTAGAAATCAATTAGCATGTAGAAACATAAAAATATGGTAGAAAAAATCTTCTATTATGTCTTCAAGTCTCAAGGATAACAATAATAAGTCCTCCTGATTCCGATGTCAAAGCCTTCAAAGTGTGAGGCTTAAATAGATGAAATATCTAACAAACTGATCTAAAATGTCTCAAGTAATCATAAATATCTATATCCTATGATATCAAGTCAAATCCATCTATCATATCCATCATAATTTGGAAAAATCCCATAAAATAAGAGTGTTGAGCTAGTTTCTAGGGATCCTCCATAAAGATTGGTCCTGTTTGACCTCCTTTGACTGAGCCTATTAAAGCTCAATCTAACTGTACCAACATGTGTATTGTTACTCCTAGTTCCCTAGCTTTCTCAGAACATATCTATCTCAAGCCCAAGTTTCCTACACATATGTAAACCATCATGCTATTACGGGAATTTCTGTTGCTGTCCAAAATTGCACTTAAATTTCAATTTTCACAAAAACATCTAATAATTGAAAAACATAAATTAAATACCTGTATATGCATCTTTAGGTCTATGTGAGGTGAATATGATGGTAAATTTTTGGATAATGTAGCAAAATAAAATTTATTCCTTAAGCAAAAAGAGATAAAAAACAAGGCCCAACATGTCCCCCAAACTAAAGATCAAGCATGTCCTCATGCTTGTTGTTTCCTCTTTGACCTTCTGAGTCCTGATGTTGATCCTATCCCTGATCCTGTAACCTCATGTTGTGCTATGTGAAAAATAGAATCCATGTCCTTACCCTGTCCGTCTTTATATATGGAAGTTTTTACTTTCTACTTATCATACTTAGCTTTCAGGAGTTTTTCTCCTGAAACCACTTGAAAGCCTGTGTGTAAAGAAGATTTTTTTTGTTTTTCATTTTATCCATCTCTTCACTAATATTCTCATTCTCTTTAACCAATTTTTCATTGGTTAGTTTGTAATTTTCATTCTCTTCTTTCAAGTGTCTTTCCATGATCCTGCTTATTTCTAAGTTGTCAGTAAGCTCTTTAACTCTGAAAAGATTCTGATCTTCCCCTTTTGAATCTTTAAAAACTGAAACAACTTCTACTTCATTTTTCTAAAAGCATGAATATTTATATAAAGCATCCTCATAAACTTGTTTTTCCAGTCTGTCAAGAATTTCAGTGGCTTGTTTCCTAATAGGAGAAGTTTCCAAGGTTTGGACCTCTGGTTCTACTGAAGTTTTTCCCTTTTGCCTCCTAGGAATAGTCACAAAAGATGTTTATTTTTCTAATACCATTTCTCCCTATTGTTTCTTTGATCTTGTATATGGATAAATAGATGTATGCATGATGTTTCTTGTTTCTTCTATGGGTTTAGTTTTTTTTTTCCACAATTTTTTCTACAAACCCATTTTCTGCTAGGAAATCTTCCCAAATTATCCCATTAATCTTCAATTGATGATCTACAAGAATTTTAATGAGTCCCTGGTGAATTAATTGAACTTATTTTGGTTTGGCTTCTGATTGAATGCTTTCTATAATTTTCATCAAACTCCTGTAGAAGAAATATGGCATATTTATCCTTATGTCTCCCTTTATGTGTTGTAGTATCCTTACATGTTAAAGATGTACAACACTGAATCTGGTATCACAAGTGAAATATTTCTGCATTATTAA